>CH000808.1:64358-77885 GCA_000149265.1 Ciona savignyi | reverse complement strand
CGATATGGCAACGCTCCGATCAAAGGAGAATCAGCGATGCATTACACCAATCAGATCGGTCCGTTTGTCGAGTATACGTTCACGGTGAAAAATGAAGGTGGGTGGTTACGCTTGATGGTTGTTTTATAGTCTTGAATTAATTCTGTATGTTTTTAAATTTTTTTGTTCTTGCCAAAAAGAAACAAAAAATCCAATAAAAAATCAACTATACTAACAGTGAGTAACAATCGGAAATTAACACAATTTAGTAATTTTGTATTGATATTTGTTTGGTTGGGATCACCACTACATGGTTTATGCTGATATTAATGTATGGATGCATCATACGGTTATTTAAAACATCAGAATTATAAATTTGAGTTTGCCAGAGCTATATAGTTAAACCTGTGACCCTCAACCCCTGATCAATTGGTACCAGGCCACACCAACTGCATATTTAACTTCTATGTTCCCCTTTTAGTTTTGTCTTACATAGTTTTTTCTTACACTTAATTGTTTTGCAAAGTACCAGAAGTTCTTTGTTTTAATAATATAACAAGCCTACTTGCAACGTTATAAATTCGCTTGGTAGCATGTTTTTCTGGAAAGCATTGTGTGCAATTTATCATAATTAAATCTTGTACAGTCGTTTAAACTTATAACTCAGTAAAAATTAGCATAAATTAGGTTGACACGAACATCGTTAGAACAGCTAGTCCATTGGGGTGCCTCTAAATACTACAGGACCGCTTGGAGCGCTTGGATCACTTAGATTGCTATGGAAAGTAATTCTAATCCTGTTCCAAACACTAATCTTAACCCCAGAACTAACTTTAACCCCAACCCTAACATTAATATCATGGCTTTTGTAATTACGAAGTATAGTAAGCGATCCAAACGATTTAAGCGCTCCATGCGGTCCAAGCGGTTCAATTGGTCCTGTAGTATTAAGAGGTACCGATTCCATTGTGTCTTTGAGCAGGATACTTAACCGACATTGCCTGAACCCAGCGGATTGATAGGTTCTACCAAATTAAAGAAACGTGTAAATCATACACAGCTCGCTGCAATAGCTGCAGTAACCTAAGGGTGGGCGCGAGGTAATCTGACAATTGTCTATGTATTAACCCCCTTGGTTTTCCTAACCTATCCATTTCACTTATTGGGCCGCAGTAAAATCATCAAATCTTCACTGGATCAAAGCAGTAAAGAGGGACATCTGAATTAAACGAGTCAATCTAATTGGATATTGTCCTTCCTTTCAGGGATCCATCTGGCAACTGGGATCCGTTTGGAGGTGGATTTCCCTATTGAGATCAACAATGGAAAATGGTTGTTGTACCTGGTATCGGCCCACGTACGCTCTGGGGGGCTGCAGGTGGTGGGGGAGTGTGACGGCATTCATCTGAACCCCCTTCAGATCAAGTTGCCGATAACATCGGTGTTAAGTGAAGCCCGGAGGTCAAAACGGGAGGTGGGGTGATTTTTCTTCGTTGTTTTGTTAGTTGGCTTTGAAATTGGTCACTGGCAAGTCAGTTGTGTACTTGGGCAAAGAACCGAACAAACATCTCCTGGACTTAGTGTATTGATGGGTTAAACTAAAACATTAAAACTTCAATCTTATACAACACATTGGAAAAGTTACGATAATTCAACGGTGGGTACGAGGTAATCTAACTATTACCTATGTGAAAACGTTTTCAAACTCCTATTTCTAGCCAGAAGTACTTTCTGAAACGTCACTCATTTAGATAAAAATTATTACCCTGAACTTTTTTGCCAAGGTCACAAATGCCTTTTATGACTCATCACCACTTTTATCCCAGGTTCGAGCTTCAAGTTTATACGAACCACGAAGATTATCATCGGTGTCGACCAGCGGATCGAATTTCGTGAAACTCGACTGTGGGTCGGGCACTGCGCATTGCGTGCAAGTCGGATGTACGCTGGAACCCATCCAACCACTTTCCACGACCTCAGTCTATCTCCAGGTTTTGTTCACGGAATTCTATTTGTTAGGTGGTGTAATGGCGTATGGGGGAAATTTGGTGGTTTAGAGGGTGCCTGGTTAAGTGTTCATCCTGACCACTTCTGCACCGAAATTAAATTGGACAAGGCAATTAATGAACATTTGCCTTAATTTGGTAGATTTAAAAATTTAAATATACAACACACTGCAATAGCTTCAAATAATATCCTTCGAGCGACCAGTTTTGATACCCCAACCTTTCGGCTGAAAGACGACATACTTTTGTTGAAATTGTAATTTAACGTGACGAGACACCACCACACATTTTCAGGCGCGCTTGTGGAACAATACTTTTCTTGAGGAGTTTACTGACATCGATTTGGTGAACGTTGCGGCGTTGGGCCGTCTATTGAACGAAGCCAGTAACGTCAGAATAACTGGAAACTCCACACAACATGAGGTTGGACTGGTTTTAAATTTAATTCAATCTATGTAGGCCTCTCAAATGTTTGTTTGTAGCGTGAAATGGCTGTTTACCCCCATGAATGAGAAAAACAGGAATTAGCTCGCGCACACCGTCGGGTCTATAGCAGTGTGTTGTGTATGATTCAGTTCCTTCAATTTGGTAGAACCATCATTCCACTGGGTTAAAGCAATGTAATTTAACTGCCTTGCTCAATGACAAAACTTTTAAGCTAGTCACCAGTTTCGAATCTGCAACTATTCGGCGGAAAGGCAACTAACCCACCAAGCTAACCGATCGCACCACCCACACAGGTAGAAACGACGGTCGATCACGCGTTTTTCGAGGTCGCTGTTGAATCAGTGTTCCCGTGGTGGTACATTCTCATCGGGATCATTATCGCACTGCTTATTTACATCATCATTATATTCCTGCTCATCAAATGCGGGTTTTTCAAGCGAAACCGGTAAGAAAAATACATGATTAAGCTTGTGATTAAACTGCGAATACTTTTTTAACTTTATTTTGTTTTGAAACTTAGGATTGGTCATTGAGGTTGAGTTTGCTCGTAAGGTAGATGGGTTTGAATTCAATTCTTTATACACTAAATTAGCATTTGAGTCGTTGAAAGAGGGTCTGATATTTCTGATATTGGCCTATAGTCGTCCTTTATTATCAACGTATCCAACATCTATCGTTGATTGTTCGACGCAGTTTCCTTATCTGTCAATGGACAAAGTAGTCAGAGGTTAGGAGAGCGGTGTACATACCATGCATGTTTTAGGATCGATACCCGACCTATACGATTGTGTTTCATGGCTCTTACCAGCTGTCTTAATCCAGGGGGATTGATAGAACAATTTTAGAAAATAATAATATACCACACAATACCATTGGCTACTGGCTCATGTAAACCATTGTCTATCACACCAACACCCAAACAAGACCCCAATGACCCAACCAACCCCCATTGACCCACAGATACCCGAGACAACGCCAGGATGCGCAGGTTGACAACGGAGTCGTTGCCGAGGAAGACAAGGCAGCCGACGGGGAAAGAGAAACCGCCACGTGATCGGCTTTTAACCAATCCGCTTCGCGCCATTAATAACGGATTGTCGGAATGCCTCTCTCGCCTTCGACATCATTTTTCACGTGACGCAACTTTTCGCAATTTTTGGTGCGTTGGCGCCCTCCAGCGGATGGGAGCCCGAATAACAACTCCCATAATTCACACCCGGTCGGTACATGTTCCTTGCAATTATTCTTTTTACGAGCATTTCATCGTGTCTTGCATGCTTTCAAAGCCTCCCTTGTATCTTTGTGTCGCTGGGTAACCCCCCCAGGAACCGCAGTGTTTAATGTGGACCGGCACTTATTCGTAGGGGGAGTCCCCTTAGTACAACTAACCACGCGTTTTACGTACACAAGGTAATTTCTTGTGCATAAAATGGCAGTATATCAAGTATTAAAATCATTTTACACATTGGATTGTTCACAAACGTATTATAGCCTAGGCCCTATGGTTATGGTAATAACGCTAAATAGAGGAAGAGTAATTAGGATAGGATAGGATATTCATGTTTATCCCCGTGAATGGGAAAACCTAGGGGGTTAACACACGGGCAATCGTCAGATCACCTCGCGCCCATCGTCGGGTTACCGGAGCTATTGCAGTGTGTTGTGTGTGATAGACACGTTCCTTCAATTTGGTAGAACCCATTAATCCGCTGGGTTCAGGCAATGTCCGTAAAGTGCCTTGCCCAAAGACACAACCGACTAGCTAGCGACCAGTTTCGCACCTGCAACCTTTCGATTGAAAGGCGACGCACTTAACCGCTAGACCACCGGGCCGGAGTTTGCTCTTTGCTCACTAAAACTATGGAAACTAATTCTAATCCTGTCCCCAAACACTTAACTTAATCTCAGAACAATTTTTTTCAAGCTAAGTTTTAAGTCCTTGGTGGGCGCGCGTCGTCAAATCCGTTTTTTTTAATATAATCCTGTGTATGATTCGGTCGCTCTAACCATTCGGCCACACGACCGTACCTCAATACAATAACCAAAACTAACTCTAACACCAGCCCTAAGACTATAATTTTAATTTTTGGTGTAGATCCCCTCCTTTCCTCTTTTTACCATTTCCTTTTTTTGGTGTTTCCCCTATGAAAGGATAACGCCGGGAGTTGTCAAAATACCGTGTGGTTATTCCAAGACCAAGCTATTTTAGCGCGTTTGATCTATAGGGTACCTCCAGGAAATCGGGGCAACGTATGTTGAAGTCTGAGACAGAGTGTCTGCGTCGGCAGGAAGGTTTACTTAGAAAATATTATTGTTCAAAGTAGGCTCTCGAGCCTGGATAATGGTGCATGATAGAATAATGGATTAGGACCTCGGTTCTATTTTGTTGGTTTTCGGAGCGCGAGGTATTGATTAACACGATGGCATTCGGACAGACGGGGACATTCGTATTGTGCCGTTAGAGGTGAAATTCTTGAATCGGTGCAAGACGAACCACTGCGAAAGCATTTACCAAGAATGTTTTCTTAAATCAAGAGCGAAAGTTAGAGTTTCGAATAAAAGTTTCAAAAACCTTTAAAACCTTAACCGCACGGGGTCAGTGTTGGGGTCGAATTGAAGTTCATCCGTTGTCGATTTTCAACTGCAGCTGTCCGGCCAGTTGGCTTTGACTGCCAATCGATTGATAAACGTATTTTGTGTTTTCACAAATAAAGAAACATAAATATGGTACAGTCGTCTGGCTGAATGGTTAACGCGACCGATATATATATATCCACTACTGAACAAAAACGGTCCTAATTACAAACCCATCCTGGTTTTAAAACTTGGCTTAATAAAATAAAAGAAACGTGAATATAGTAGAGTCGTGCGGTCGAATGGTTAAAGCGATCGATTTACATACAGATTTCGTAATAAGAAAACAGTGTTGGTGACCAGCCGCCCGATGGGTTCGAATCCTAGCCCGGTAAAAATGAAACATAAATATGTATGAATGGATTAAACAAAACGGTGGCAATGTCTTTAATTTATTTAACACACTGCAATAGTTTTTAAGCCAGTGATTGTTCATACTGTCAGCTTACTTTTTTCCCACGCAGAATTGCAAGCTTAATACATCTTACAGTCGTTAGTTTCCTTGACTTACACTTTCGGGACAGTATACTCGAACAGGTTGTCAGTTGGGTGTTGCACTGAATACAATGCACAGGCAACAATTGATCAGCAGGTATAGTCGGTATCGTTGGGTCACACGCTGCGTGTGGTAGCCCACCCAAATCCCCGAACGGTTATGGGAACGAAACCATCCGCAAGCTGATGCGCTGTTGAGGTTCTGTATTTAGCAGACGTGGTTACAAACCTGGATTCTGAGGATTATTTAGTTAAAATACAACAAAAGCTATCTATTCACCAAAAACTAAACTCTGCAATAGCTAGTTATCCAATTGTAGTCAAGGGATTATCTGACGATAGTCGTGTTGTAGCGCTCGCTCCTTTATTTTCCCGGTGGTAAACGTGTAATCATAGCAACCATCGACCAAATCATGTGAGAATAAACGCGGACTCACGATCGTTACAGCCAACTCCACGAAGGGGTAAAAATCGGTTAACTGGACATTTTAACCTATCAGTGATGCTTCAGGTTATAAGGGATGTTGTAATTGAATCCAGTCGGTTTTTGGCTTGTGTGTTTCACAGTGTTTGGGTAAAGCACTTGCTATTTGTTGCTTAAATTAATGGGTTGAAAAAAATAGACCTGTGTTTCTATCACACACAACACACTATAATAGCTGTGGTAATCAGACTGTGGCCACTAGGTATTTTTACGATTGCTGTATTTAAAAAAACACCTCGCATGGTGCATTTCCTTAGAATATAGGAATCGAACCGATGTCTGTCTGAACTTTGATTGAGCAAGTTAGTCATTGGGTCTGGGAAATGTAGTTTTTACTTGCACGGAATATAAGATCCAATCTACTTGTAACTATCGACTGATAACTGACTAAGGACGTTTTATGAGCTGTGTGACTACCGTCGCGCGGGCATATCACGTGACGTGACTCTCACAACAGTGCTTAGTCGTCCATCTGCGAGAGAGGACTCTTCTCTCGTATGTTTCTCTTTTATACGCTTACTATCTATGCAACGCACAACTCGGATTTCCGGCTACTAATGTGACGTATATGGTTTCCTCATCATGCAGCGTAACTTATCAGTTGAATTGCGGAGTTGGTTATAGACATGAGCACACAGCGAGAGCGCTGATAAAGGAAGTAGTAAGCATTGTAAACTTTGCAGTTCTGCAGAACCTAAAGGTCCGCAGGTTTGTTGCTTTTCAGAAAAGGATATATATAGGAAGTATGGAAGTTAATGAGAAATTTCCATTCAGTGTTGCTCGACATTTTAACGATTTTTAATGAAGATTTATAAAAATAAAATCTAAGTTCTCCTAATTTTGACAAAACGCCTGAACCTTGGAGTGGAAATATAATTATTCTAAAAAACAAGCTTTCGCTGAAGCAACTTACTGACATGTGCTCCATGGCGGAAAATTCACCCTCTGAAACTCATGGGCAAGGTAACCATTTATTTAATTACCAGCAAACTACAATAGGTGCTATAATGCTTCGTAATTACCAGCATTATACTACGTAACAAACCGCATTGTGCGCGGATATCCTGTGCACGATTTCATTTATTAGCACGGCGGCCATTTTGGATCTTGTGCCAATGTCATGAGGCCATATATGTCACGCTATTGCCCAACGCTTAGTATTATCATATATGGAATTCGGTGGTTTAACCTGGTACATGTGCTCTAGATAAGCACGTCGGCCATAAGCGTGCACTATAGATTGAAACAGTAAACTTTAATTTGGAAACTTACCAATTCCCTGATAGAACACTGCTTTAAAACTCAACACGATAGGACTAGTAATAGAATGAACTATAACATTAACAGAAGCCCCAACTTTAACCACCAATAGGGTAATTTCCCCACACATACATGTCGAGACAGAATTTGACAAGGAGTAGGCGCATGTTTATAGCATTAAGTGTGGAACAACTTTAACAAGCACATACTCCTCGCTCTGATATAGTGTACACTAGCGCGTATCGCATTACATGACTCATTATATACCTTTATTGGCTGGCCAACTTTGCATGAACTTCTACCTGATTAGCTAACGTGGACTTTCTCGCTATAATAACCTTGTTGTTCCATAGGTCCTCCTGACTTCTCTCCTGAAGAAGACGAGTCATCTCCACCGTCGCTTAACGAGTTCTGTAGCAGCAACCGGCAAGTCCAGCTGTGGCATTTCATTCTAGAGCTGTTGCAGAACAATGAGTATAGTGAGATCATAAGCTGGGAGGGAGATAATGGGGAGTTCGTCATAAAGGTGATTGTTTTCATTATTGCAGGTTAAACAACAAGAGCTGCTGTTGTAGCTAAATGAATAGGATATGTCTATGTAAATGGGAAAACACATTGTTATCACACGGACAATTATCAGATTACCTTTAGCCAATTGCCGAGTTAACTAAGCTAAAATGTTGTACAGTAAATTGGGAATGTGCGATATATGTGCATTGCACAATGACATAACTGTTTAGTAAAACATAATTGGGAACAAGTTTGTCTTTCGGGCGAAAGGTGGTGCGTACGGAACGAACCGATAGCTACTAACTTGAGTCATTTGTGAGGGTACTCATGGGAAATTGCTGATTAAAGCCAGATCAATCAGTTTATCAAAACTTAGTATAAACGACTAGTATAAAGTATCGCATTCAAAACACTGCAATAATTTTCGTAACCTGGCAGTTGGCATATGTGGTATTATCTGGTTTGCACCATTGCACTCTGATAAATATCTTATCCCCTTGCAACAAACCGAAGTTCTCGAAACTGTACATTTAGTGAATTGTTAATAAGCGCCAGGCCAAAATTTCCCCACGGTTGATCCGGCAACAACTGCATAACCAAGCGAATATTATATTCCACAAGCAACAAACTTTAAATCAAATTAAAGAAGATTTCCTTGTTAACAGGAACCAAACGAAGTCGCTCGAATGTGGGGGGAACGTAAGAGAAAGCCAGCAATGAATTATGAGAAATTAAGTCGAGCATTAAGGTAAGTACAGTTGCGAGTAGCTAGATGTCTTTTTACACAAATATTTCCACCGTAACAACAAACGGGTGGTTAAGGGAACAAAACCAACATGTATAGACCCTTTCCAACATTAGCACTCAGAAATAAAGCAATGGAATCTATAACATAGAGGTTGCAATATCTCTGGTGACGGTGAACGAGGCGGTATTGCGCCTTTGCTGTATGACGCCATCTGAGGTATTGATAAACACAGTTAGGCATCTATACTATGAGCTAATACGTATTAATAAGCATGATACATAACACATCCAACGGAGAATCCGTTGCAGGTATTACTACGATAAACGGATTTTGTACAAGTCGAAGGGTAAGAGGTACGCCTACCAGTTTAACTCCGCTGCTTTGCATTTGTTGCTAAAGAGAAGAAACGCAAGAAACCGAGGGAAAGGTAAGTTCTTCAGCCCGTCTGCTATACACTCAACAAATTTGTAAGATTTCAAAATGAATTTTTAAGATTTGTACCCCTAGTCGAATTGACAGTGTGGTCGTGTGTGCCTTTTATATCTGTCGACTTTTAAATTAAATCAGTTCGAGAATTGATTTTTAAAAACCACTCGTAACACATCTGTACTTTATACCTGACTTCCAATATACAAGCTACACTAACACTATCGGAATAGAAACATGTCAAATCCCATGTCGCCAGAATGTACAACTTAAGGTTATAATTATTACGTGCAAGCTATTCGTAAGGTCCAACTCTACAAACTGTTCCATCTCGTATTACTATTCTTCATCTCATGAAAACGGGTATTTCATTTTAATTTATTTTGATTTCAGGTTCTTTATCGTCGGATCAAAAATTGATGCAGGACAAAGAGCATTTTCATTACTCTTCCGAGAGCATCTTCGATCCGGATTTGTCGTCTTCGAATCCTGGATTCATCCGGCATGAGAGCGACGACGGACAGGAAAGATTCGGAGAACGTTTTCCTGTTCGCCCGATCCCAATGTTTGCGGGTGGTCGGAATAACGCGGCTTCTATTTCCCCGTTACATTTGCTAAGTAACAGCCAGTACGCATCCGCTCTTCTTTCACCTCTTCACCTGCACGCGTCATTACGAGCGCTTAACGCACGAAGCGGATACCTGCAACCGAGACTGTTACCTCAGCGACTCGACTATACGAGCCTGTGGCCGACAAGTTCAGACTTGTCGATGGATCAGCGTGAAAACGGGCACAGGATTAATCATCATGACATCCCATCAACCCGATCTCGCGTGACCCCTTCTCCTGAATTCCCCGATATCGAAGTAAAAAAAGAACCAACCTCTCCCCATTATAACATAGAGGTTAGTGTTTTAAATAGAAATAAAACAAATGTTAACGATAACAGGGGCTAAAGTACGGGCTTTAGCGAATGCAGGTCACTTTTTAGAATTTCCTTTTTGTTTTGTTTTTCAGAATATGTAATATTAAACTGTATAGTAAAATGTCATGATGGGTGGGTAAAAATAGTTGGGTAGTCCAAGCAATTCGTAAAAAAACAGGATATTATCGTAGATTAACCCCAACCAAACCCCAGTCCAGCGGAACCCAGACAACTACATCACCGGATCGAACATCGATGATCGACCGAACCCACCGAGACAACCGCCACAAACGTTCCCTTTCAGCATCCGCACGCACAGTTAAAGTGGAAACTTCTAATGCGTCACAGCGACAGTCACACGTCCATGGCCACATAACAGGTAAAGTGGTCAAAAAAATTCTAATGTGGTAATGCGAACCCGATCATACCAACCTTTTTACTGACCTAAGGTTCGAACGTATTATGTGCTCGTCCATAAGACTGTTTTTTTTTATACAAACGTTACATGTATCGGTAGCCATTCTGCCACACGACCCGATCTATAAAAGTTTATTTAATTGTCTGCCATTTTTAATCTCTCATTGGTACATCTTTGCAGGATTTGTCCGCGACAATCATCGGAAACATTCGCAAGACTTCGGAATCCCGAAGTATTTTACGCCACAACACGTACGAAACACGCAACACACAGGTGCATAGGAAATAATACCTTTGTTTTCATCTCTTGTTTTTGAAGATATGCTGCATTTTATATACAAATGACAGTTTTACCTGGAACAATCCGATGTCACAAATGTATATATGATGTCACATTTCCCTGATATTTCTCGACGACCTCGCATGTTGTTGTGGTGGCTGAGCTCGTATTATGGCCCACCGGAAGAAGCGTCACGCGTTGAGCGATATGGGAGATGACGTCACGAATCTGGCGCTAACGTAATGCTCTCGCACACAGGCGGCGGGCTGCAGGAGAGAGGAGGTCGATTGCATGGAAGCTGGACCCACGCGCACCGCGCAGCAGACGCTGGGATGTTCAGCTTTAAACAAGAGGATATCCAGGTAGCCATATCGCTTCACTTTTACTGTGAATATACGTCATTTCCGCTATGCAATCAAACGAAAACGCCGTTTAACTTAATTTCACATTTTAAGCATCGCAGAGGATAAAAAGTTAAAACGCCAACTTACGCCGTAGATTCTGCATCTTAATGTCTTGCGCTACATGCGCGATTTTGCAATTAGCTTCAGTCGTATGACGTAGATGTTTGAGATGACGCGTATATCGAATCATATCCGTCTGCGTCTATTTTAATGCATTGGTACATAGAGATATCAATGCAAAGGACTTGTATCCGCGTTATATGGACATTGTGTTTAAAACATTTCCTCAATTGGTCGTGTGGACGGAACCATATACACAAACTCTCAAGCTTATATGCTGGACCGCATATAAACCATAAAATAATTCATAATTCAGGAATAAATAATGCATATTTTTATATTTATTTCGACAGTTGTAATTAAAATAGAAGTAGGGTTAACGCAATGGCGACTTTATTTAAACTGGTGATGTTTTTAAAACAAAGCTTTTCTTTCCTTTTTAGACAACCAAAAACAAAGCTTTCCCTTCCTTTGGCTACCAATTTTGGCATGTAGATTACCATCCTAAATTTAACGAACAAACCGGAATTACCATTCTCTGACATTTCCAAACCCTTGCCTGACGTAGCATTCGTGATTCGAGCACAACTTGTACCGGAAGCGGTTTTAACGATGAAGTTTTCAGTCAGAAACAACTTAAAACTAAAAAATTCTTATATCAGTGTGTACAGACTTCTATTTATGTCAACGTTAGGTGATTGGCAGGTGTTGATCATACATCTTAAAGTAATATCTACTCGCTGTTTGCATCATTTCATGATGAGTTTTTTTTTATTTATTTACAAAGATACAGCATTTCTATTAATTTAAAAAAAACTAGCAGGGAAATACGGCAAATAATAGTTGTTAATATACGTCAATATAATTATATAACAATAAAGTCACTAGTCACTCTAACAGGACACTCTAACATATATCACCAGTGGCCACCGACTCAAAACCGAATTATTTGTTGGCTTTTTCATAATTAGATCTGTTTTTATGTGCTCGTCCATTAGACAGTTTTTTTTTATACAAACGTTACATGTATCGGTAGCCTTTCTGCCACACGACCCGATCTAGAAAAGTTTATTTAATTGTCTGTCATTTTTAATCTCAACTCCTCAATACGCAGGCGTACAAGCACGAAGCTTACCGACCCAATCAACATCACCGAAGAGCAAACTCGGAGACAGTGTGGCAGCGTCGACGAGGTTAGATTGGATGCAAGAAATGTCGAAGTTGATATGTGGCTATGGAGTTATTAGTCGAATTCGTCAATTTGTTTTCATTTTTTCTTCACTGCCTATTTCTGTGCTGTGTACGCATCGGTTTCGTGCAATTTATTGGCAAATCGGGCGGGTTATTGATTCGATTACTATCCTAAACAACTGCAGTAAAAAAAATACTGATATCCTTTGGCCCGAGGTTTAATCATGCACATCTACCCCTCTGACCTAACATTTGCATGAAGATTCATTATTCAACTAAACACAACATACTCATTATGCAACTAAACACAACATAAAAACCTTTGTCGTTTTCCTGTTTATATATATAGCTTATAATTCTATTAAGTCATGCTATACTCAAGTACACAATATACATATTTATATTTGTAGAATACTGGGTTCCTGATAACCGTGCTGTGGCGGATGGTAACGATGCAAAGTTGTTGAAACCAAGGACGAGAATGGTTGAGTTAAAACGCCCTACTGATGCCGAAATGCAGCAATCCTTACGTATGTCCCCAAATAAAGGCACGCCGGGTAAAAATAGACTTTGCAATTTGCAAAAAAAAATATTTTCATTTATTTTTAATGTTTGTCTGATGAAAATATGAAAACGAAACCTTCTTAATTACCACGAACAAAGGGAAATGAGACAGCAAAACGACAGTCACTATAAAGCGCATCCATTATATAACAAGAATTATTTAAAATGAGGCAGCCTTTTTGCCAGACGTGACTGCAAAATTGAAAGATTAATGGATAAGTTTGACTCACAAGTATTACATACGATTATGCTTTGCATTTTAAACTTTTTTTACTTCATATACTGCTGGCGACATTCTTACAATATTGTGTTTTAGATTCATCTTTATCTAAGAGCAACAAGCATCTTTTGCTCAAGAAAGGGTTCATTGAACTAAAGAGACCTGACCATCATGAGATCGAAAAATACTCCCCGTACTTTAGTCCACGACCCAAGCAGAACGTCACCTCAGCAGCTTATCAACCCAGAAGTAAATTCTCTTTCGTATTAAAACTTAGATATAGATAGATTTTGTTGAATTAAAATTTATGTTAATTAAGTCAGAGGTTTCTTTAATTTATTTAGTAATTAGGATAGGATATTCATGTTTATCCCAGTGAATGAAAAACCAAAGGGGATTAACACACGGACAATCGACAGATCACCTCGCGCCCATCGTCGGGTTACCGGAGTTGCAGTGTGTTGTGTGTGTATGATT
>CH000808.1:34064-64258 GCA_000149265.1 Ciona savignyi | reverse complement strand
ATTTAGTATAACCCATTAAACCGCTCGGTCCAGGCAATGTCCGTTAAGTGCCTTGACCAATGTTGTTAATTTCAATAGTTTCTAGCACTACTTAGGCATTATTGGCTGAAATAAGAAGTTTTCTATAAATAATCATCCTCTGCTAATGATCTGCAATATAAACAAAAATCAATAAAACTCCCTACCCACGCGCAAAATAATGAATTCTCTGTTTTTCCAACTTCCCGAGTCGTTATGGCGGTCCGTATATGAAATATTAAACTAAGTATAAGAACTCCAGCAATTTAATTACGTTTATCAGCTTATTAGCTTTATCAAACGTATTTCAAACTTTATCAAACTAAACTACAAAAGATCCAGCAATCTTGCTATTTTAATCAGTATTAGGCAATTAGAGGATTGACCGTATTATACCGACCGTTGTTATCCCACTAACAGTGTCAGCGAATGTTTTAAAACTGATGTCGGCAACCTGCGACTCCTTTATCATTCGTATGCTGCTCTTATTTATTTTTTTGCTTAATAGTGAGCGCTTAATAAGTGCAATATCCATGCATAAGTGAAACAAACATGGGTGTTGTTTTCCTTTTATTGCAAAATATTATTAGATTTACAGCTCCCAGTGATTTTAGTTTTGTGAAATATCGGTTAAAATGGCTCCTTAAATGCAAACGATTGCCGCTGTCCATAACCTCCTTCGCGACATAATTCAACAAGTTTCTGATGTTGATCCTTCCACAGAGATATCCGACGACGTTTGTCACACACGCCGTTCCCCATCCTGCCCGGAGAATGGTGGGAGTGGAACTATCCAGACTGAACCTCTTAATCTAAGTTGCCGCAAATACAGAACAGAAGGTAAATTGTATTCATTACCACCGCCTGTTTGTGGAATAGAACAAACCGGCCGTATGTTTTTGTGTGAGCAAAAAAAGATTTTAGAAATCTTTAAACTAATGCTTTCCTAGTTCTTAAATTACGATGGAAATGATAATAGTGAGCAGAGAGAAAATAAAGCGGCAAATATATTACAAAAAATCGTCAGAATTTCCAGACTCACAGTCCGGTTATTGGTCTAATACAGAGTGTTCTTGTTTTTGTTGCTGAATCAAATTTACAAATTAAGACATTAAATAACAAATTACCTTTGATATTTTTAGACACCAGAGGTCGCCCGAAAACCCGCCACCAAAGTGTCAGCTCTGGTTTGATGTTCGGATCCCCTCTTCACCGAAGTCCTTACGCAAGGAACCTTAATGTTCCGTCATATCCTTCTCCGTCTTCCGCCGCTTCTATTCCGTCATTATCGCCGTTCAAGAACTTAAGATTATCGGACTCTACCAGCCCAGTTCCACCAAGTCCAAGTCGAAAGAGACAAGGCGCGTTGAGAGACTTCGCGTTGTCTCTGACCTACCAAGAACCGTCAGACACCGGCGACGACACCGACCAAGAACTATCGGTTTTCCCCAAACTGGGTCGGTACGCCGGGGGCGTCGCGTCGCCTTCGAAACAATCGCTAACTGAGATGGAAACACGCGATTTAAAAGAGAAAATGACCTTGGCCGAACGTGTCGGCGGAATTACGTCACTTCCGGCCAGCCCAAGTCACCTGATGCCCGCGAAATGGAGGCTTAAACGGAACCAACCTAAAAGCAATCTCGCGTCCCAGTCGTCCGAAAGACGGGACCCTGTGAAACCGCAATCGACAGAACCGATCCAGGACGACCTCGAACAGCATATCGCGTCCAACGATCTCCAAGCTTACCAAGATGGCGACCAACTTATAGTCATCGCGGAGGAATACGACGGTGACGTGGTCATGGAGACAGCGGATGACGAGGCATCAACGACCAGCTCCGACGAAGTTGGCGGGAAAATGGAGCTCGATCTTCCGCGGTTCAAATTGGACTTGGCCGATGCGAACGACTCGGGCGGTAACGTGTCGACGGGGATTGAACTTCATTCACGATCCGCTCCTCCGAGTTGTATGGCGTCACCAGTACGTCCAAACGAGGAAATATGCACGCAAACAACTGGTAAGATCGAACCCACGTTGCTAAACTTTCTTTTTTTTAACTTATACCGTCACGAAAACATTAGACAAAAAAGACCGAAAACAATTAAGGGATTCTTTTCGTTTCACAAGTAATTTCAAACTTTTAGCCGAAATCTAAAATCGTGTATATTTAAAATACTCCTGATATTTGGCCGGTCGTGACAGAATGATTAACTCAAAGTCATGACGTATTTTGGGACTTTTTATTTGCATTTTCAGATTCAAACAACAATTTGGACGTGGACGATTATCAGAGGAGTAATTGTGAACACGGGGGTTTTAAAACTTGCGGCACGAGCGTGTTCAACGGTGTAAACGCTGTGGGTAGCTCCTCTGAAGCCGAAGTGAACGGTTCAAGTCACGAAAAAGAGTTGTCGGCTAATTCGAATCGCTCTAGCGATAAAACTGAGATAAAAGATCGACGAATCCAAGACATTTTCGCGAACGAAGAAAAATCGAGGTCTTGCCCTGCGACGCCCACTAACGGTTTGTGTACCGAACTCAATTCCCCCACTGAAGGCAGTAGATCAATAAGTTGCATTCCGAGTGTGATTGCAATATCAAATTGCACGACCATCGCTCTACACAGAGTCTGTACGTAACACTTAACATTGCACATATTTTGTACTTTTCTTTTAAATTCCCGTACCTACTGTTTCAGTTTTCTATATTTAATCCCAATTGCACATACAATACTGTAATTTCATACGCTTCCACCGATTAGTTCTCCTTATAAATGCCTTAATGATTATTATCAATATTCTCAGGGTCCCAGCTAAGTGGCTTTATTTCCACGTCGTTTAAACATTGTTTCTTTTTTTTTCTTCGATAAATAAAGGAACTACATAGTACTTTTTGGTTATGCATTAAAACATATTTGACATTGGAATATGTTGTAATAACGCTAATTGATTACCATGTCGTGTTTAAAATAATTGGTAAACAATAAAACTCAATAAGTGTTAATACCGTGTTACATTGTCCAGCTGTATAACCCGATGACAGGTACTTAAAACTCACAGAAGAAATTGCAGAATTGTTGCCTAGATAAAGCTTCACACTGAACAGTGACAAAGCTTATGTATGAATGTATCATTCTTTAGTACGGCAGATCCGCCCGTGATGGGATTTTGACCGGCCTGTAGACTATATCTAAGCATACCCTTGTAAAAAGGACTGTATCTGCCCGTACTCTGTTATGTGGACTGTATCTACCCATACCCTGTAATGTGGACTGTATCTAACCATGCCTTGTAATGTGGATTGTATACCCATGCCCTGTAATTTGGCCATTGCATTAGTGAAATAAGACATGATTAAGATATTGAATACTATTCCTGCAATAATCCGACCGACCAGGAACTTCATTTTCCCACATATGGCCCGCAGATTAGAAAAGATGCCCACCACTGTCCTAACGCCACCCCCTAAGCCCTAACACCTGTCCTAAAAACTCGAATTTCGTGTTTTACGTCATATTTTTCTTTGTAGTTTACGCTATAATGTGCATAATCATTGATTTTGAAATCACGAATTCCTCTTGAGAATTTATTTATATATAAATAAATACAGAAATTGGTATCTTTTCGTTGTCATTCCATTTTCTATTGGCTTTCGTGACCATTTTTATGAGGTCAATCAACTGTTTACCTCTACCGTCAATCATTCACGTGATGCACACACATTTTACACCGGGATAACCCATACTGGAAATTTACATACAATTTTCAATGTATGGCACGTGACTTGCTATAGGAAGTACTTTTTGTTTTTCCTGATTAACGCCCCCGCCCTTTTCCAATGCAGGCCAGCTCCCTTTGCATGTCTGCTGAGCTTGTTTTTGTAATCATTTGCGGCTACTCTTTATCTCCGAGAAAAAATAATATGCCGCGCTGGTTTTGTAAAACCTGTTATATTTTAAACAAATAAGGTCACAGCTTAAAAAACATTGGCACAAACGGGCATGTCGTGACATCACCAAGTTATTGTGCATTAGATCCACCAAGCTGGTTGAAGTCGGTGAGTCATCGAACGCTATAAAAGATACGGAAGGAAAACTACGTAATCTCTTTGCTTTGTAGCGTTAGCTCTTACCGACTGCTGTATAACAAAGAAAGCATACTAACTACAGATTAGAGCTTCATACTTTGGAGAAATATTTCTTACCTTATATGAAACTAATGCATAACGAATTGGACGGTTAATTTGCAAATAAAATTGTCGACTGCTGGCGCTTTAAGTAAAAAGGTTGTGTTGAGAAAGTGGATCCTGCATGGTTATTATGGTCAGTGGTTTGAAAATCACTATCTGAAACCAACGTCACTGGTAAGTGTATGGAAACAAAATGACTGCAAGCGTTATTGCTTTATCGTTAGTGTTTTCACCATATATTACTTCCCGTGGCATGATTAACATAAGGAAATGTCATATAGCTTTGGTGACTTTAGATATTTTTAACCATATATTTCCTCTCGAAATATAGTATTATTACGGAATGTCACAGTTTAGGTGACTTTAGATATGTTTTAACCAGATATTACTTCCAGTGATATGAGTAAGATTATTGAACGTTGTTGTTTTACTCAGAACTTTAATCGCTTGCGATGACAGGTACTTCAGAGGTAATAAATGAACGCTTTAACAAAGCCTTGTTTATGTTTATATATTATTCTCTCGTAATAGCAGAAGCGTTAAAAGTATTATGTATTCAGATACCAGAACACTGTGTTAGCGCAGGACAATATAAAGAAGAATCTTTCAGAAACTTAATAACCCGTAGCATCTAACAACAGAATGCAACACGATAAAAAATGTCGAGTGAAGATGAAAAGGATTCGGTCCCAGTATCTCAAAGGGCGAGAATGTATTCGAAGAGAGTAAAGACGGGACGGAGGATGGTGCAACTGAACGACCAAATTCTACCTGGGGTTAAAGTGCGGGCTTCGCAGGTAAAGTTCTTATTGCAGGATGTAATATTTGTGGTTATTGATTAATGATAAAACGCAAAAGGCGTTGTCACACGGGAATTCACGGGATTACCTTATACCGAGCTAATATAGTGGTGTATAATTGTGGCGTTGTACGTTTTAATTTAACTCATTAATTCACTGAATCCAAGTGCTTTGCCAAAGTACACTGCCGGTTATCCATGTAAGAACGCGCCCTCCCCCATTATTTGCTGGTTATTATTAGGATTTTTGTATGGTAACGCCCGTTTTGTTTTTCCATTCACGAAAATAAAACGTGAATATTTCTGTTAAGATAGCGAATGAAATCGTTTTTCGGGACATTTCCGCTATTGCCGATTTTTTTCTATGCGGATTAAATATCTGCTGTCACTAGACTTTAATATTAATAATCTTTTCTGCAGAGACAACGAAAAGTTGGTCCTTCCTCTGGCAGTACTGTGCAGACAGAATCGGGTGCCACTCAATCAACGCCTGGCGGACAGCCGGGCTCAAAACGTACCATTAGGATTCGAAAATCGGTACGCAAGGAAGTTAAACGCACACCTGAATCCGCTTTGCAGAATAAGCCCCAGGAATTCGACGGCGAAGCTGGTAAACTTTTATAATTTTTGAGAAGTTTGGAGGGGGGCCTAGGCGTATGATCTAGACGGAATACATAAAATGAAATTTCCTCATGATCTTGGCCGTTTTATCATTCCTTATCGCGTATTTTATCCGAACGATTAGTCTGGTGAGTTAGTGCGTCGCCTTTCAGCTGCGGGGGTGCAGCTACGAAACTGGTCGCTAGGTAGTCGGTTGTTTCCTTAGGCAAGGCACTTAACCGACATTTCCTAAACCCAGCGGATTAATTGGTTCTACTAAACTGAAGAAACGTGTAAACCACACACAAACACATTACAATAGCTCCGTTAACCCGACGTCGGCCGTGGGGTAATCTGACCCGTGTGTTAATCCCCCTTGGTTTTCCCATTCATGGGGAAAAACATAAATATCCTATCCTATCTTGATAAAGTGGTTGATCATGATTGCTTGTTGTAAAACCTTTAAAAGATGGGTAGGACTTGTTAAAACTGTATGTTTTATGACAAATTCTACTAGTTTTGGTATCTTTAATATGCGAAGCAGAAGCAGAACAACAAAACTTGTAAGAAAATAAGTAAAAATGCTCTCACCGAAATAAATCATGGCAAGACTTTCTGCACAACTACTAGTTTCGGTTCCAATTGTATCACACTTTACTGCACATTACAAAACAGAATAAAAAATCATTTTTTTACATCTCAGATGAAAGTTCCAATCGTCTCCAAATATCCGGTGACAGCTCCCGGACGGCCGCAAGACCGTCGGTACGAATGATAAAAACGAGCATCTCGACGAGAAGACGAGCTTACTTATCCGCGCCGAAAGCCGGGGGAAGTGCCGACGATGCACCCGATGAAACCTCACCTGTACCACACCCTAGAAAGCTATCATCACGTCGTATTAGGGTCAAGAGTATAAAACGATCAACGCCGACCAACGATGCAACACAAGACACAGTCACGAAAACCGATGACATTGTCAAAGACACTCCAGCCTCAACGGAACTGACGTCGCCATACGCTCAACGCAAAACTAGAAAATCGCGGATTTTAAAAGCAACGAATGAACAAACGGCGGGTTCGAAAGAAGAGGAGACGAAGTTTGTGAAACAAAAGTCAATTCGTGTAGTCCGAAGATCAATTCGCGTCCCACCACCAAGCAAAGAAAAAGAAAGTGAGTCCTCAATCGTATAATTTTCATGGCTAGATATGTCTTGTTAGATTACGTAATGGATTAGTTCTCTATTGAGCTCCGCACGTGCCTGGAGTAAAGTACTTCTGTGTTTGGGTACGCACCTGTGTGTTTGGGTAAAGCAATTGTGTGTATTGGTGAAGTACTTGTGTACATTGGTAAAGCACTCGTGTGTATTGGTAAAGTACTTGTGTACATTGGTAAAGCACTCGTGTGTATTGGTAAAGTACTTGTGTACATTGGTAAAGCACTCGTGTGTTTGGGTAAAGTACTTGTGTACATTGGTAAAGCACTTGTGTGTTTGGGTAAAGTACTTGTGTACATTGGTAAAGCACTTGTGTGTTTGGGTAAAGCACTCGTGTGTTTGGAAAAATCGGCTAATATACATTGCCCTAATCCTGTAGCTTCAGTCCAAATGTTTACTATTATGTCCAAATGGTTAACTATTATGAGCGGAAATATGAAAAATTGCACAGACCACATAACCACTACGCGATCAGTATTTCATCATAGGGATCCGTTACAAAGCGATAGAAAACATCAAGGTAGATTGCTACTCGTGTAAAGTGTTAAATGAAATTTTGGAAAACGGGTCTCCATATAAACTACACTGTTTTGTTGGTCATAAGCAGAAATGTGATGACTAAATGTGAGTAATGATAAAAGATACAAAATCACGGATTTTTGTTAAAATTTACGATAACATTGCATGACATGAGAAGTAGCAACTCAAGCAGCGTTTTAGTCGTACATCAACCCTGATTTAGGTAAAGTTCGTTTTTCTGTCAGAGTCTTGCTAATTCCAAACAAAGAACAATTGAACTCATATGTATTAATGTTTCTTATCTAAATAGAGATGGGATCACAAGTTAATATTATAACAAAGACTAAGACTAATAATCATACTACATTATTTTATTAATACGAATGTTATACACCATAGCCGAGTTATGTGACACATACTTACGCAATGACTACGCCGAATTTCATGGATAAAAGCTATTTTCGAATACTGCTATTGAAACTACATCGAAAACAGCTCTTATCCAGGTAATGTCATCAGTCGGTGAAATGAGATGTCTCCAGTGTATACAAAAGGTCGGAAGTCATTAACTGTTAAAGCATGTGGCAACTCTACAAGCTATTTGTACCCTGAAAAAGAACAGTGCTCCGAAACCAGTGTGCTACTGTGCCGCAACACAATGCTAGGTCTACCGCGGGAAAACAACAATAGTTTTTAAACATAGTTTTAACCAAAAAATGGTTTTAGTTTTTGTAAATTTGAATATTACGGCTATCAGAGTACTTGACTAATATAAAGTTGTCGTAGATTAAGCAGAACAATCAGCGATTGTACTCTTTAAAATAAGCGCAAAATGTGATTTTAATAAATTATACGGCATATTACTTTTTTTAACGTTTTTGACTACAAAGTGCCGTCAAATTTAGGGGCAACACTAAAAGGAGGGAACGAAGGAAGGAGGGAAGGAGGGAAACTGCTTACTAAAATAACGGAAACTAATTTAAAACCGTGCCCTAAACAATAATCTCAACTCTAGAACTTACCATACCTCCAACCCCATTTTAAAAACTAACTCTAATGTCATAATTTTTATTTTAGTGTGCAGTTTTTCTTCTTCCCGCTTTTCATCCTTTAAGTTTTTCACAAATTTAGTGTTGCGAGCACGATGCTAGAACACGGAGTTATTTATGAAAATGAAATAATGCTTTATGGACGTATGATGGGATGACTAATATCTATGTAACAATCAATGAAATTGGACTCTGTATAGCACCATGGGCTTATGTGGTGATATAATTGATGAATGACGGTAGAACAATAAATAAGATGAGAATCAGTATAGCACGATACATATATGTGATAGATTAAGAATGGTGATATAACGATGAATGGAATGACATACGATATACCACCAAGAACGTGTGATGAGTATACGGCTGGAATATACTATTCATATGTTTTATCCCCATAAATAGAAAACGCAGTGGCGTTATCACCCAGGCCTTCGTTGTGTACATGACTAAAAAGTGCCATGTTTGTTAAGTAAAAAGTTAAAAAGTTATTGCTGATATTCTAACGAGAAAAAAATGACCGAACTAGCTACTTCCCATCAAACTGTCAGATCCAATCCAATTTGGCAGGAAAAGAAACACTAAAATAAGCTAATAACTCTCTCGGTCGCTTCCATTACAATAACCCAGCGTCCCCTGTTGTGCTAGTTGTACATGAGGTGCCAGGTACGCCTGAAGTGACCCCTTAAGTATTCTTTTGTATTAGGATAGGATATACTCGTTTCTTTCTGAGATAACACAAGTTTCTTAAATGGGATAGGCTAACACAAGGGGCGTTAACACACGGTTAAGACTTTGATTATTCTGTTACTATCGTCGCGTTACTAAGCTATTGAAGTACTTTTCTGACGAATGTCCATGGGCACCCACTGCCTTCCACCACCCAATCAATTTTAATTGGCAAAGAAATATTTAATTTTTCTGTTTGATTTTTTTAATGTTGTTTTCACCATCTAACCAGTTTCTATTAAATTTAGATGAAAAAACAGAAAAACCGATGGCGGAAGAAAGAATCCATTTGGCCGCCGCATCACCTTATGCAGATCGACCTAAGAAAATCCGAATGTCGAGATTTGCCAAGTTCGACACGGGACCTGGAACCAGGAAACGGGGGGAGAATGTGATGCCAACCTCAACCTTAAGTCAAAATAGTCTTAACCCCCCTGGTTCTGAAGCTGGCGGCGAATCAACGTTAAAATCAGCAGGGCGGCCTGGCAAGTTGCGAATGTCTAAAATGGTGAAGTTTGAAGGTAAGAAAGTGCGTTCTGTTCGACGCGTCATCCGACCGTCAACCAGACATGACGTAAGCATCGGCTCCAGAATTGAAGCGTTCAAAACCGAGGCAAAAGAGAACGAACTGCTGACGCCGAACTACAGAGACAAATATCTTGATAAGTTCCGGAGTATGGCCAAAGACGGCGATGAAGCGACGACCGAGCTACCGAAGCCCCCCAGGAAAGCAAGTCGGAGAATCGTGATACGAAAATCTATGAGGAACGCTCCGTCTGTCGCGGCCAGGTCTGGACAGCTGAAAGAGGCGCAGAGCAAAGTGAAACCGGAAACAGAGGAAGCAAAGCGGAAGCGAATCGAGGAGGCGGTCAAAGCGATCACTAAAGTACCAAAAAAACTTCCGCAGAGAGAGTTTAGCGACCCGGAAACAGATAGTCCGGTTCTTAGTTCAGATGAGAATGTAGAAGAATCAAGTAAAGATACTGAGGACTTAACATATGTACCAAAAGTTGTCCGAAGTGAGGATTCGCAGGAGATATCCGGCAGCCCTGACTGCCCTGTTACGGAAGAAACTATAGATTCGCCTAAGGTAACTTCTTCGATAGAAACTGTGGATTTGCCTAAACTGATTGCTATGAAAGAAACTGTAGTTTCGCCTGAACTGATTGCTACGGAAGAAACTGTGGATACGTCTAAACTGATTGATACGGAAGAAACTGTGAATACGTCTAAACTGATTGCTACGGAAGAAACTGTGGATACGTCTAAACTGATTACTACGGAAGAAACTGTAGTTTCGCCTGAACTGATTGCTACGGAAGAAACTGTGGATACGTCTAAACTGATTGATACGGAAGAAACTGTGGATACGTCTAAACTGATTGCTACGGAAGAAACTGTGGATACGTCTAAACTGATTACTACGGAAGAAACTGTAGATTCGCCTAAACTGATTGATACGAAAGAATCTGTTGATACGTCTAAACTAATTGCTACGGAAGAAAGTGTGGATAAGTCTAAGCTGACTGACACGGAAGAAACTGTAGATTCGCCTGAACCCCCGGACATAAAACAAAGAGAAAACGAAAGCGATGCGGCACAAGTTGTGTACAATTTGAAGGAGGCGGAGGCACAATATGCTCAGGAAACTGCATCAAAGAAAGATGAGGAAAATTCTGAGAAACAAAAAATTGGAAAAGAAGAATTTGGGCTTGAAAAGCAAGACTCCCTGACACGAGCGTATTCTAAGAGCGACATCTTAGACTTTGACGGGGAAGACGAAACCACAGATGTAGCGACAGGAAAGCCTGAGGAGAACGACTCTGTGAATGAAAAAATTCAAATGGACGATGCAATGAACCAAACTGCCCTTCTCCAGCTGCAGGAAGAAACTGAAATTTCCAGTAAAGTCGAATCAATTCCCCAGGAAGCCAATAAAACCCTACCGGAAGATTCAAAGCCCATTTTTGAAAAGATGGAGACACTTTCGAATCCAAAAGAGGAATGTTTTGCGGGAACATTCGTCATGAAAGGTGGAGGTACAGGGGATGTATCAGATGACAGTGATTCTGACAGCTCTGACAACGGAGTCATCAATGAAAAGTGGAGGATCAGGAAACGAAAAAAATACATTGACCAGTACAGAGCGCTGCTGAATTCTGACCCAGAAGATAATACTGAAGAAGAGGAGGCGTTTGTTGGAAAAAGTAATGAAGAAATTATTGCTGAAATTGAAAAAACAAAGAGTTTAATCGCGGCTCTTAAACTGGAAAAAGCTAAAAAAGAATCACCTGAGACTAAAACATATTATTCCAAACAAGCCGAACCAGATTCTCTCAAACAAGCCAAACCAAATTCTTTCAAACAAGCCGAACCAGATTCTCTCAAACAAGCCGAACCAAATTCTCTCAAACAAGCCAAACCAGATTCTCTCAAACAAGCCGAACCAGATTCTCTCAAACAAGCCGAACCAGATTCTCTTAAAGAATCTAACCCAGATTCTTTTAAACAAGCCGAACCAGATTCTTTCAAACAAGCCGAACCAGATTCTCTCAAACAAGCCGAACCAGATTCTCTCAAAGAATCTGAACCAGATTCTCTCAAAGAAACCAAACCAGATTTCCTCAAAGAATCCGAACCAGATTCTCAATCTAATAAGGAGCTTCAATCTAATAAGGAAAAGCCTGAGAAACCAGCGCGAAGAAAGAAACAAGAAATAATCGTCCAAGTGACATCTGAAGAGCAAATTTGTAAGGAAAAAGAAGAAAGCGATGGAGATAAAATAAAGCCAGCGAAAGAGGAACGTGAAGGGAATCCCATCAAAGAAGAAGAAGACATATCCGGTGGGGAAAATTCCGAAGATGACGCGAGTGAATACGAGGAGGTGGAGTATATAGAAGAGGAGTATTCCGATGCGGAGTACTCCGGTGATGAGGTTGTGGTGTACGAAGAGCTTATGTCTAGTGAAGAACTGGAAGACGACGAGAATGAGCTTGAATACGAGGAAAGCGAAGGGGAAGAGGAAGGGGAAGAGGGGGACGAAGAGGTCGAATATGTTTACGTTGACGAAGATGGAAACGAGATTTCAATTGATCCCAACGACGCTGAGATCGAATACGACGAGGATGGAAATCAAATCGTTTACGTCACAGACTCAGAAGAAGAAGGCGTTGAATACGTCACTGATGATGACGAGATTGGCTCTGATGATGAGGTCATCTATATGGACGAAGACGGCAACTACGTCGACGCGGAAGGGAACCCCGTGGATTACGAGCCAGGAAGTGACGATGAAATTATAGAAGAGTAAAAGCGGTTAGTTGTAAGCATCTTGGCTGGTTTTGAATGTAAAAATACAACTTCGTAACCGAGCTTTAAATTCTTTCAAAGTGCGGTCTTTCAAATGACCTCATATCAGCCAATCAGCATTTTATGAACTTTTTGTTATTTTTGCCTTATTTTTCTTGTAGCCTATAATCTTTCCTAAAATATATCGTGCATAATCTTTCTCAGTATCTAGAGTTTGCCACCAAGGCAAAATATTTGATACCTTGTATAATATTTCTTAGAATCCAGTAGGTGTCTTTTTAAGCGAAAATATTTGATATTGTAATTTTCGGTTTTCAAGTAGTCTCGAGGCCGTGTTTATTATTTACTGGAGTTTTTTAAAGCGTCCATACAGCTCTGTACATATGTTACTTAGTCGATGCTCTGTCCTATACAATCTAAAGTCACTGTAAACACAACTTTGTACATAAAGCTTATTGTGGTGTTCGTATATCCGTTAGAGGCGTACTTGGGCATACGTGGTATTGAAGTGCCAAGGAAACCACGTGGTAAGACTTTTATACACGAAGGGGCGTGTTCTACAGATTATTGTACATTTTGATTTGTCGTATCCAGAAACTTTGTTTTTCAATTCCTTTTCCTATATGCACGTCATCGTCAAGAAAAGTTGTTGGATATTCCACCATTCGAGCACAATCATTGCACTTATTTACGATCAAATTGTACATTTTAATTTGAACAACTTTTAACATTCCAGTGCATTAGTCCTCGATGTATTCTGCGCAGTAACTTATAAAATTAAAAATGAATTCTATTTGGTAAAAATGTTTTTGTAAATGATAAGTTAACAGTTGGAAAGAAAGACTCTATAATTGCTGTTTAATTAAAATGTTAAATAAAATGACTTTATCGTTCTTACTTTTAAAATGTGCAAAATGTGTTGAGCCCACTTGACCTTTAGCAAAGGTAGATTGCAAATTGACGCCTCAAATCAGGACAGAACACAACACTCATTAAAGCACATCGGTTAATTTTAAAACTGAAAATTCGATAATTGGGTATTTAATTTAAAAGATGAATGGGTACATAATTTAAAACCGAAAATTCGATGATTGGTTACTTAATTTTAAAAGATGATTGGATAAATAGTTTTAAAACCGAAAATTCGATGGTATAATGTACACATGTGTACGGTAAAATAGGGTAAAAATCACTCAGCAAAACATTACCGGGAACTAGGATATAGGTAAGCTAGGTTCAATCACTTGGGTTTTGTAATGTCTGATTTCTCGGGGAGCTGTTTAAACATGACTTTATTCAATACAATGGTAGCACTAACCATGCGGTCACAATACACTGGCAGCAAACATTATAGCACAATGCGGTCACAATGGCGTATAATAGCACCGTGAGATCACAATGCACTTGCAATAACCGAAAATACTGTATAAATTTACAAAAGGTGAAATATGAAAACAATCTAGTGCAATATATAATCCTTGATTCCGTTTGTTAAATTAATGTTGAAGTTGGGTGGTTTTGGTATTTAAGTGAGAAGGAGATTTGTTGATGCTGAAGATCATGGAAGTGTTCGGCGCGTTGGACAGATGCTCCAGTGGCAGAATATACATCTCTTTCTTGCTGTGAAAGATAGTTTTAACTTTTAATGGCTTCCCATTTTTGTTATCACGCCACACGAATAAGAAAGTACCGGGAGCATTAATTCAGCTTAGTGGATGAGTGTGTTGATCAAAACGGAACTCAGTGGATTAATATGATGAACTTAAACAGGGTTTATGACAGCCTTACAGTAGCACTTGCCCAAAGACTAATTGGAAAGAATCTAATATTGGGTTTGGGCTAGAACAATTTTGAACCACCCCTGTCAATGTTAGGTATGTACACAAGGTTTTAGTGGTTTAGTGTATCCTTATCAGTAAAAAACATAAATTGTCTTGTAACAAACGAACAATGGATATTGTGACGCAAATTTTAGTTACACACTAGTTAGTGGCTGTTTTACCTAGTTTACGACTGAAAGACCGGCAGGTGTAAGCTAAGCAAAACCGTTTGTGGCATCTTGATATAAGCCACTTGCGATATCTCTTGAACGCCTGGGGAAGTCAGAATCTCGTAAGTCGGAACATCACGGGCTTATGTTTGTGTTTAGCAACAAGTTGTACATTATTTGCGTTGAAACCTAGACTGTTTTGTATCAAAGCAGTTTCCAGGCGAGCTACAACGTGGAAATGTTACCTTTAACGACACCAGCCTATGTGAAGAACGCTTTCGTCTTTTCGAAACCCCCCTTTTGTTGTTCATCGCTTGGATTACAATTGTCGTTCCTGAGTGATAAGTACAAATCATCTTCGATATAATAATTAAAAGGTCTTGTGGCCTAATGGTTAACGCGACCGATTTATAAACCGCCTCATTATATATAAAAACGGTCTTAGTGACCAACCCATAATAAAATCGAAACTGTGGGCTCGCGCTTTTTAAAAGCTGATTGCTTGCAGTTGACTGAGCTTGTTTAGCCGGCTGCCTTACGGTCTCTGGCGAGCTGCGCAGCGGAAAGTCTATAAATTCACTCTCCACAGATCGCCTACAAATAATTATTGTAGCCACGATTTGTACAATCTTAATCTCAAACTCGAAGTCTACAACTCTTGATTCACTTTAGTTATATTCTGCGTCTCATTCAATATACGGTTTATTCACGACTCAAGTTACTTAGTACGTCATTCAGCATGACGCCAGTTGTATAGTCTAAGGTACGTTATACAGCATGACGCAGGTTATCTCAAGTACGTTATTGTAGGTTAATATATATTAGGTTATTTAAATTTCCAGAATATATAGGGAATTTACAAGGTGCGAAAAGTTTTCGTGCCAGACGTTTCACATCTGCACGTTTGACTAACTGTGGGGAATTAGGTGGGAAAACTATGTTAACGATTTAAACGGCAAAAATACAAAGGCCCGTACAAGGTGATAATTACGTAACGGGTAATAATACGTGAGAGTCGGAAAACTTTAAACGCAAGAATAAACGACGTAAAAACACAAAATATTTAGGACATAAAATAAATTAAAACCAATATAGATTATACGAAATGCTACAAAACTAAGCCCGTTAAAAATTAATAAAATAACGATCGTTTTATCAAGACTTCTATAATTAACAACGACTAACTAATCGTTACTAGCTCAGTTTTAGTTTTTTAATCTTTTAACAGTCTGCCTGCATAATGTAATCATTTTTGTTGAATTTAAGTTTTTTGAGCTGATACCAACCACTTAGTTAGTCTGATGTATCTTTGGTTGAGGTTCGCAATCGGACATACCTTAAACCAATGATTTAATGTGTCACAGTGAAACTCTTGATCATATACAACCCACTACAATAGCTCCAGTAATTTGTTGGTGAGCGCGAGGTGATCCGGCGATTGCCCGTCTGATAATGCCCTAACGTTTTTAAATTAACGGTTAAAAATATCAAGATAATAATAAACTTTAATTTATGCACCCGAAGCTTTTTCTGCGTTGTTTCCCAAACTTGTTGGACTCTGTTTGCCATTCAGAAGATAGTGTTTACTCGATTTCATAGGAAGTTCTGTAATTAAACCGAAAACAAGTCAATTATAGATTCAATGAAGATTCGAACACAACTCTAGTAGGTTTTTTAGGTAGTGCCCCAGACGGGCGAACGAATGGTGACAGAATAGAAACTAGCAACTATTTGTTCATTAAAGCGGGAGCCAACATGTCCTTAACTACCTGAATCAAAGTTCGGGTCCAAGACTCCAGTAGTGCCGTTGACTTGCGTCACAAACATCAGAGAAACCGATACAACTAAAATTATACCCAGTTTCCTCATAATAACGATAGTTCTGTTGGAAAGAAATTACACAATGCACCGCCTGTCATCTGCATTCAAACTATGTTTCAACCCACGGTAGAATTGGATATTTAATTGTACCCAAATGGGACGGACGCGTGTACTGTTTATATAGTTTAAAGGTTTCTGCGGTTTAAATTCAACGATAATTATGATTGAGATATTGCGTCAATGTAGTAGAACCCATTAAACAACTGGGTTCGGGCAATGCCTATATAAGAACACAACCGACTAGCTCGTGATCAGTTTCAAACCCGCATCCCTTCAGCTGAAAGGAGAAGCACTAACCCACCTAGCAACTGGATTAGTGGAAGGATAACTAGAAGTTAAGCATAAAATACTACATAGATTTAAAACAAATTGTCAAGCAAGCAGCTACATATAGTTGGCGCCATCAGTCAAACACAATTTTATCTTAGTTGACAGGGATAAAACTAACTCAACCCTCATCTGCTTTTTTAGGACTCTGTCTATTAAAATATATAATATGGAGAGACGTGATAAGCCACAGCAAGTCATGATAGGTCAAAAATAATTAGATGTTTTTTTTCTTCGGAAAATTTCAAGTATGCCAAAATTAATTCCAGTAATCCATTGTCCGACCGGTTAGCCTGGCGGTTTAGTGCGTCGCCTTTCAATCGAAAGATTGTAGGTGCGAAAGTGGTCGCTAGCTAGTCGGTTGTGTCCTTGGGCAAGGTACTTATTGGACATTGCTTCAAACCAGCGAATTAGTGGGTTCTACCAAATTGAAGGAACGTGTCTATCATATACAACACACTGCAATACCTCCGGTAACCCGACGGTGGGCGCGAGGCGATTTGACGATTGCCCGTGTCTTAACCCCCTTGGTTTTCCCAATTACGGGGATAAACATGAATGTCATATCCTATCCTAATATGCTTGGTATATTATTTGAAACAAATAGCTAAGCATTTTTATTCAAACAACACTTTCCATGGTCTAATTCTTAAATATTAAAAATTAGCCTGTGCTAGTTTTATTACATACTCGTAACTATAAAGAACAAATTTGCACTAAATCAACAACAGCAATTGGTTCGTTTTAAACCGAAGATGAAACCGATTCGCAAAAAAAGGCAAATCCCTACGCTACGTCGGACAATACTAAAAGGAGGGAAAGCGATAAGGAGGGAAGGAGGGAAACTGCTTACCAATCCTATGTAAATTAATTTTAACCCTTTCCTAAACACTAATCTTATCCCCAGACTAACCCTAACTCTAACATAATGTTTAAAACTAACCCCAATGCCTTAAAATTCATTTTAGAGTACAGTTTCCCTCCTTTCCGGCTTCCCGCTTTCCCTCCTTTTAGTTTTCCCCGCTGCGTATGATGTTAGTTTTACTTTACCGATTTTAATTTTGCTAGGATCATCAATCATACAACGGTTCAGGTGGTTTGAATGCCACTGTTCAACCGCCAGAAAATTAAACTTCAGTTGGTCTTCCGTACTTGCTGCTATGCTTCATGCTAAAAGTTTAAATATTTGTTAGACCACACGCCATACAATACCACAAATTCAAAACGTAATTTAATTAGAGTTTTGTTATTCATTCTATTTGTACAGAACCGACTTAACATGAAATTTGGTGTACTAAAAAAGTTTTTTTTGTTTTCTTCGAATCTGGGCTCGGTAAAAAAACACAAATAAAGCTAATTCTATCCCTGCTGTAAACACTCATCTCAATTTCAGATCTGACCCTAAATCCAAAACCAACTTCAAAAGTAACTCTAACCCTAATCTTTATTTTAGTGTTTAGTTTCCCAACTTACCCTTTCCCTCTCTTTAGTTAGCCCAGCCCGACAGATAAGTTGATTTAATCCGTTCTATTTCTCAAAGGAGTAATGACGCAAGAAAATAAGGGTATTAAACAATGCTTTATTGGTTTTACACTTGTTACAGTAAAGTAAAACATTTTAAGTTTACCACCGAATAAATAAATATTTAAATTTATATACGAAAAAACACATGCACATTTATTTTACCTTTAATTTATACCACCATCGGACTTCAGTAATGATTTTAACAGCTTTCGATACAGTAGTGTAATGGACATGGTTTGGAATCGAATAACAACGTCGTAAACCACTGCAAATAAAGTTTGGGAACCAAAGCAATAAAGGTTAAAATTGCGTAATATAATAAATATAGCAATATAAACAGATTTATTCGATCGCAACCTTTGGGTAAAACGGGATTAAAGTATTTCCAATTTTCTGCAGAAGGCGGCAGCAAAAGGTGAGACATTGACACATGGTAGGCCTATTTGTTAGTTTTAAAGTCAAGCATGTGGCCCGTTTGTATGTCGGAGCCGTTACAGTTAAGCGAAAAAGCGAATATTCAAGGCTAAAACGCTGCATTATTGCGAACTGACGCTTTAGAAAAAACTGGGCGAGACGCTTATTGAAGCACATCGGTTTATTTATTTAATGATGTAAATTTAATGGTTGGGGTATAATGCACATGTGTGCACGGTAAAAACGTCAAATCAGTCGTGAAACACGTCGAAACGGAAAAACACAGTCGCTATAGCACGTCCTGATTTTAGGATAATATACAAACACGACTGGGAAACTTAAACTTTGTCACGATAAATTGTAAACATTGTTGATTGATTTATAGTCAAAGTAACAATGGGTCTCAAACCACTTCTAGTCGTTTTGTGCTTCAACAATACAATGAAAGAATGATATATGGCAAATTGTTTGACAAGGTGCTGAGCAAGTTACTTCGGTCTCACAGGTTTTGTAATGTCCCCAAAGTAAAAAAAAACGTTCCCCAAAGTAAAAATTTTACTTGCAAACTAAAATCAAATGGATTTTGCGTAATGTCCCCAAAGTAAACAGCACACTGTTTTGATACCCGCAACAAGTATATGCCAGCTGTTAATGGTTTGTTTGATATTCCAGTGGAGCTTAAATTACAGTGGAACCCCGCTTACCTGACCACCTATGGGACCGTCATCAAGCGGTCGCGTTAGCGGGGTGGTTGAGTTAGTGAATTTTGCTTTAAAGCAAGTTGTCGTCATATGCAGTCAAAACGTTTGCCTTTTTAGTAATTTACTAACTAAATGCCATTATTTTTTGCAAAAAGATTTTAAACAACTGTTAGTTCTGAAATTTATCTTATAAATTTCAGTTCTGTTAGCCACAATTTTCTTTGTGTGTGCGTACGCGCTCATGTAAACCTATTGTTTTGATCACAAAAGAAAGTTAAACTTATTATTTTGATGACAAAAGCACATTATTGAGCACGTGTGGTCGCTTTAGCGGAGTTAAATTTAAATTTTGGACCAAAAAATGGCGGTCCTGGTCTGGAAACCGGGGTGGTCGCGTTATTGAAACAGAATGCAATGCATTGCCATAGTAAATTATTTGGGACCGCAATAAAGTGGTCCTGATGGTGAGGTGGTCGTGTTATCAAGGTGGTCGTCAAGCGGGGTTCCACTGTATATGGGTTTAAAAAATCGAATAAAAAATTGAGTTTTGACTGTATATGCAAACACCGCCCGTACGAACCACTTAACACAATATACCAACCCGTACAATCTTAATATAAACACAAAACCAACTATAAAATCACAATCCCACCATAATATACGAAACCGACAAATCATAAAATACAAACCCGACCAACCATAAAATACTAACCCGACCAACCATAAAATACCAACCCGACCAACCATAAAATACCAACCCGACCAACCATAAAATACGATTTCCACAATCATAAGTATTTGTAAGGCACGAAAATCTGTCTCGGACGTGGCTTGTTCACTCATTGAAAACAGCTAACATTTTAGAAACCTTTTGCTGCCGAGAATATAGTATAACAAATTTAACGAAACTGTAAGTTATACAAATGGTGGCCAAAGAAATTTTAATTTTCGGTAGCCAAAGTAATTTTATCTTTTAATTTTCTTCTTTTAGGATTAGGTTATTTCGAAGCAGTAATTGGCTTGTCACTAACCGTTTTAAATATTGAGAGCAAACAACCGTTTTCTAAAGTGAAAATTTTACTTTCAAGCTAAAATCAAATTGTTTTTGCGGCTACTAGGTGTTAAGCTGCAAAGCATCATGTTATTTACTTTCCAGCGGGTGTAGGCATCCATCCACCGTATAACGTCATTATGGAGCTAGGACGGGACCACAGTTTTCTAGGTCAGTGGTCCTCAACCTTTTTTTATTGGAAACTAACTAAATTTGACGGCGCATTGCAGTCAAAAATGTTAATTGTGTTAAACACACTGTATATATTTTCTATTGTATTAGAGAAGTGTCTGAGCCGGAATATTTGAAATTGCCCAAATTAAAACCTTTTTTTAGTTTGGTAAAAACTGTGTTTAAAAAATATTGTTTTCCTGAGGCACACCTAGCATTGTCTTTTGGCACAGTAGTGTGGGTTAGGATTGGATAGAATATTTTCATGTTTTTTTCTCCCGTGAATGGAAAAACCAAGGTGGTTGACACACGGGCAATCGTCAGATCACCTCGCGCCCACCGTCGGGTTACCGGAGCTATTGCAGTGTGTTGTATATGATAGACACGTTCCTTCAAGTTGGTGGAACCCATTAATCCTGTGGGCTCAGGAAATGTCCGTAAAGTGACTTGCTAAAGAACACAGCCGAAAAGCTAGCAACCAGTTTCGCAACTACAACCTTTCGATTGAAAGGCGACGCACCGCCAGACTAACCGGCCGTACTATTTATTAATAATTATTAAGTGTATTTATGTCCAAAATTGTAACAGAAAACCGCACAACGTACAGCCAAAAAAAAACACCCATCGTCGATAAAAGTATCTCTGATTTGGTGTGTACAAGTCAAGCGCGTTTATACTGTTTATTAAGCGATATGCTGTGTTCTTTTCACCCTGCATGTTTAAGGACTTAGTGTAAGTAAGTCACACCATTAAAGGGGCCTCACACCTTGAGTAATCAAAGGTGTTTTAAATTACGTTTTTAAGGTAATTTGTTTTTCTTAATCAATCAACCCGAAATTAAATATAAAAAAGTACTGCAAGTGTTATAATATTACAGCGACAAATATGCCTGGGCCAGTTTTCGTGGATTAAGTATTAATATCTAACGGGATAGGTCAGTGGGTTAATGCACCGCCTTTCAGGCGCAGGGTTACAGATTCGTAACTGGTCGCTGGCTGGTCGGATGTCCTTGGTCAAGAAACTTAGCGAACATTGCCTAATTCAGTAAGTTATTAAAAAGTTCTACCAATTAAAGAAACGTTAATATCTCACACAACTCGCTAAAATAGTTCCGGAGCTCCGTCGGTGGGCGCGATGTGATTGTCCGTGTGTTAACGACCCATGAGTTTTTCCATGGACGGGGATAAGCATGAATATTCTATTATGTCACAACAAGGGCTTTGCACCTCACAATAGTTCAAATACCGTTGTTTAACTGAGAGTTAATTTTGCAGGCTGTTTATTAAGAAAGCGCGTTTTTGACCTTTCGTTTGCAGTGAAGCCATAGGTAATGTGGATTATCCATTCTTTAACCCAACCACAGTAGTAGTGAAAAGTCCTTTAAGGTTAAATCAGGTGTTACAAGTTTTCATATCGGAACAATCGCGGGATGGTGTGTGTCTTTAATGATGGATTGTATTGACGCAAATAAAAATGATTCCAGGTGTTTCAGTTGACTCCGCCTTTGTCACGAAACCAAACAAGGAGGCGTTTTGGATTCTATATACTGTATATTCATGCAAGCAGGGTCCCTAACCACAATTTGTATTTTATAAACCGAGTAGGCCTATGTAGTTTGTTTCTGCGAGCATAAACGCATGGGTCCCTGAGGTAACAATCCGATCTTTTTATTCATGTTCATTACACAATATATGTTATTGTCATTTTCAGGTTATTTTTATTAGGTATTTTTTCTTATTGGTACATCGGCTGCTACTGCACTAACATTTACCAAATTTCGGTTAAAGAGAGGTATGAGCATTTATATCTATTTTGTTCATTTCGAAATTCTATTTCGATTTATATTAGTTTGGGCTGTACAAGTATTTTATTTAAGTTTTAATCCATCTGATCTTTTCCATAAAAATACAAATTGTAGAAACAATCATAAAATAGTATTTTAAGTGTATGAATTAGCTGGGTTATCATAACCGCTTAATACTTCTTTTATACTGATCAAACGAAACACTATAAACGGACTAAAACTTTACAACTGAAACTAAAAGTGTTGCGTGTTTCCACGCGGAGATTAAGTGGCCGCAAACTGATTAATTTATTACTTATAATTTAGTCGATCGAAATAGCTTGCTGGCTTAATACGGTGCCTTTCCGCCGAAGGGTGGAAGTTTTGAAAGGGATTTGTGATACATTGCAACAGCCCCGGCAACCTGACAATTACCACGTGATTATGTGTTTTATCGACCGTCTTCCTTGGGGATCTTCCTTAATTTGCTTATGTTCAGGCTGGTATTTGGGCCTGGTGCTTGCACTAAATCTGGCATGAGGTTCCCCAACTAACATACCTCAGCCATGACTAAACTAGCTGGCAATCCGAATCCATACAAAAATTATTTTATTGGTATATTGCAAGCTGATACAATATAATGCATTCGTACAGTTGAATTGGTTCGTTATACACCCTTGAAGATATCGTCTTCAAGCAGGCAGTGCTTAGGTCTGCATTTCAGAACGCGTTTCTGATAATAAATAATACAATGCGTTTATACATAAAACGTCAGCTTGCCATGTATGGCTCGGGGATTATAGCCCGTTGACACGCACAGGAAATAATTCGGCAGGAGTAAAAAGGGGACAGCCGTGCGCACATTAATCTCCCACTTTAACAATTTTAAAATAATTTAATATAATGTGCAAAAATATTACATAAGCCGCGAATGTCACTACAATTATGTGTTCTATCGACCGTTATACATAATGGTAATAACCCTAAGCTTTGTGTGACGTAGATAAAGCGGAGAGAAACACGTCATCAACATCCACAGATTTTCAGAAAACATTATGAAAGTTTGGTGTAGCAGCTTTTAAATCGGTCTCTTTTGCAAAATGTGTTGCACTAACCATATAAGAAAAAAATTGTTTAGACTTATCTTAAGCAGAGCTTAATCAAATTTAACTTTATTTATGGAAACAGTATTATAAATATTCCACCACCCATTGTTTATAGCAGGTCAGGTGTAATATTTGCTAGGGTATTACACGACATTTCCATGGATTTCTTCGGTTTAATGGTCGTTATCTGTGGTTTGAGCATTGCTTTGTCAGGTAAGGTTCATTGCAAATGTTTATTAGTATTTAATTCCAACATTATACAGTTGTGTCTGCATCTCAACGAGGTCAAAATGTCATGCAATCGTATTCAACATGGAAGACAAAAAGGGAATTCGTTGGCTACATCATGTGCTTAAATGTTGCACCCATTTCGGTCAAAGCAACAGTTACCACCTACCACGCATCTGTGCCGGACAAATTCAAGGTGACAGTGACAGAAATTACTTCCTCCGGATTCTGGATTGAAATGGAAAGAACTGACCAGTCCACAGGCTGGAACGCCGCTATCGTTGTAAAGTGGACATTGTATTTCGAAGGTTGGTTGCGTTTACTAACTAGTTATACAAACCGCGGTTCAGAAAAATGGATATCAAAAATATTTAATAAGTGAATCAACAATCACATTTTAATAACGGGACATTTATTTTAAAGGCAATTACATTGACAGATGACGGAATTGTGCAAAACAAGTTCTTTATTTGGATGCCTGAGCCAAGCAAGTGGATCTACCAGAACCGCTATGAAGCACAGAAATCTTGCAAACTACTTGGTGCCGCGCTGGTCGATATTGTAGACAAGGAAATGTATGACGCAGTTTACAATTACGTCAAGACCACGATTGCCTCTTTTAGTAGACCATGGGCCCGAATTTGGCTAGCGATGAACTACAATGCCACGGTTTGTGAGGACAATATATATTGCACAATAGGTTATGTTGCGTTTAACAATAGACATAGACATTTCGTTTAAGCTTTTGCAGCGCTATTTCGCGCAATTAATTCAATAGTCTTGTTGTGAAACATACAACCCTGCAAAGCTTTTCATACACAGTGAATATTTGTATTTTTCAGACATATGAAATGTCGACAAGCAATGGGGATCCAGCTTTTAACGGAGCTTGGCACCCTTATTATCCGATATACCATGAAACTCGCACCGGGTTGCTCATACAAGTCAGAGCCGACACATCAAAATTAAATACCGGAATGTGGAACCGCCCGCCCGATGTTAGAACATCATCACGCAACCTTTGTGCAAAATCGTACTAAGCCATTGCCACCCATTCAACCGAGGGTACAATAATCCACGTTTCATTGATATTTTGCACTTTTTTATATTTCTGCGCATTTTAACGATATAGAGGGTTTATTTAATAAATTCTCACGTAATTCGGATGTCCAATTATGACAAAAAAAAAACTAATCTAAACGTAGAGAATGTCAATGATGTAATAACCACCACTACTTCTACAACTCATTTTGGCGATATATGTTTGTTTTTTTTAAATAACCCTGCTCCCCTTTTCTTTGCTTTTTATTTAAAGTATGTGGCATTATAAAGACCGTGATTTTAATTCACAAATTAAACAAGAGAGCATTAACCATATGTTTGGATTACATTTCTGAAAGCAGAAACGGATGGGTCCCGGAGTTAACAAACCACACCTATTTTGTGTGTTTCAGTAAGACTAGTTAACATTCCTTGCCTACAGACACTAAACGCGGGTTAATAACTAAGCCGAATACCAATTTATTTTTATAAAGATTGCCCCACTTTGCAATAGCCCGACAACCCGACGGGTAGCACGAGGTCATGTGTTCTATCGACCGTTATACATAATGGGGATTAACCTGAGCTTTGTGTGACGTAGATGTAGCGCAGAGAAACACGTCATCAACATCCACAGGTTTTCAGAAAAAGATATAAAAGTTTGGTGTAGTACCTTTTAACTTTCGGTGTCTTTTTCAAAATGTGTTGCACTAATCATAAGAGTAAAAAACTGGGACACATATTGTTATGGGTAACTTTGGAAAAATGGGACACATATTATACCGACATCTACCAAAAGGAATAATGGAATCGCAATGAAACTTAGCCATTCGTTAGACAACATGGTCTAGATATGCAGAAACCAATTTGTTTGGTAATAAATCAGGGGGAATTCCCGTGAAAGGTTAACAACCAAAACGTTATTTTATAAAAAAATTAGCTTTTTGTGGTATAGCGCTTGAAAGGCTTATCCAATTTGAATATGATTTAGTAGAATGTAAGTGCATTAGTCACTGATTTAACACTTGAAAGAAATAAAAAATACCTAGGGGAATACCCTAAAAATAAGATTTTTTCCTCAAATCATGATTGTGACAGGCATGCCATGTCGCCCCGACATCTTAAAAGGTTAAAAACCAAAACGTTTTGTTTCTAATAAATTAGCTTTTGGGGGCATTAGAGCTTGAACGGCTGCTCTAATTTTGATCAGTAAAATTTTAATCAGCGTTTGAACGGCTCTAATTTTGATTAGCGTTTGAACGGCTGTTTTAATTTTGATCAGGTAATTTCCTTGAAAACAAAGAAATGTTCCTGAATTATGATAGTGACAGGCATGCCATATCACTCTGACGTCTCCAACAAGGAGTCGACAAATCAGATTAAAACTTTAAGAATTGTTACATAACATGAGTCACTTATGTTAAAACAGAAGCCTATCTATTAAACCCATGGAAATTCCCTGAAACCATGAAAAAATAAATCGGGCTGTGTTGGGAATTTAGCTTCATTTCACTACAGCGCTTGAAAAGAAGCTTTAATTTTGAGTAGAGTACGGCCGCAACACTGACAGTGGGTGGGTTGAATGTCTACTAACAACGAGTTCAACTTTGGTTATTCCTTTAATGTATTCAGGGATCAGCGTAACTCTCGATCAGCTCCAACGAAGTTCGTTGTCAGAGTATATCTCCTCTGGCTTGCCTTGACGGCCAATGAATCTTCGATACGAATTAATAAATGCGTCGGTTGACAGGTCTGTCGCAACTTCAATGTGAAACGCTCGCATTGACAGGCACGTCTATAGGCATCCATACATTTTGAATTTGCTCCTTTCCTAATTTTCCATATGCAAAATGACCTCACGAAAAAAACTGTCACTCAAAATCCTGACAAAGAAAGTCGTAGATTTTTTCACTAAAGTATTTAAAATCGAAGTTCGGATCTGCAACCCAACTAAAAACCCTACACATTTTTACTTATAGTTTTTGAGCTGATTACCCTCTGTACATCAGGAACTTTTTTTGCTTTCAACTGAACACACCTTGAGGAATTGCCATCATTGTTACTCAGCAAAACACTCATTCAAATACCATGATTAAGGTACCACTCGTCACACCCTGCCGTGCATCGATATCTATTAATTGGTTATACGTCATTTACAGACAGACATGTATGTGCGAGACCAGAGTAAGCAACCTTTTCGTGATGATGAACCATTAGCAACTTTGTAAAATGATCATCAGAGGGCAGTATAGCAGGATGTTTAGCTTGATAGGCAATCGTCGCATTTTCCAACCTTTAAAACTCCGCCCACTAACTTCGGGTTTGGTTTATCCATGCACTTTGCGTACGCGAATTTCTTCATTTTGTATCGTACTTAAGGTTGTCTGCTCTTTTCCCCATCGTTTAGAATATCGACGATTTGCGCAAAAGCTTGACGTTGCACATACTTAACTGCTTCTAACTCAGCAATGGCTAATTTCTCGACGGTTAGATGACCTTTTGTAGTAGTGTCATTTTAACGTAGAAAACTATTATATCACAGCAGCCACGCTATGGCTACCTTCAATCTATCTAGAGATGTCGCTGCATCAGACTGTTTATCGTGTTGGGTTGCGCCAACACTTTGACTGCTTTTCGCTTCCTTTTCGGCGGTAGAAATTCTTCTGGAACTCTACATTGCCAAAATACTTGGAACCACTTACCCACTAGCTTGACTTCAATAACTTGGACACCGAAGTACCTCTAGACGCCTGGTCGGTAGGACTACATTTCGTCCCCACATGGCGCCATTGCGACGGCTCTTTTCGTCGATGTATATTTTAGCTAACCTGTTCCCAAACAATGGGACGAAACGCCATTCGAAAACCTTCCAAAAACCACAGAAAACTATCTTGAGAAATTAATTGAACAAACTAAAGAACGTTGTGCAACAAACAGACAGGCCTATCGATTTTTGATAAAATTCAAAAAGCAACCGCCTCGTAAAAAACAGCTGACATGGGCAAAAGATCTGGTAGAACCTCCAGACTGTGTAGATGACTGGAAAACAATTTACCTGAATCAGTATAACTGTACCATGTTGACCTCGCTTAGATCGTTTCAAATTAAATTAAATTTAAGGGCAATTGTATGTAATGTGGCACTCCATGGCTTTGGCCTCGTTGACACCCCCCTGTGCGTTTTTTGTAAAGAAGTCCCAGAAACACTTATCCATGTATTCTGTGATTGCCGTTTTGTTACAAATTTCTGGGAAGAAGTGACGGCATGGCTATCTGCCAAATTAAGATTATCTTTGAATTTTAACAAAAAGCAAATGTTATTTGGAATAACAAACTCTGGAAATGACCCGCTATTAAACTGTGTATTACTGTGTGCTCGGTTCTGCATATATGTATCTAAAGTTAAACAAATAAGGCCAAGATTAATATTTTTTATCAAAAGATTATCTGAAATTCAAAAATGTGAAAAAATGTGTCGAAATCAAAATGCAACGAAGTTTTATTTAAAATGGAATGCTCTGATTAACTGAAAATTGTTTTTGTTTTTGAGTTTTGAGTGTATTTCCATGATCGTACTTTCGTGTGCCTTCGACGTTCTTTCTTATATCCCAATCGCCAAAAAAAAAAAAAATAATAAAAAAAAAAAAAAAAAAAAAAAAAAAAAAAAAAAATTTTAGCTAACCTGTTAGCTACGAAACTCTTTTATTTTTTGCTTTGGTTGTAGTTACTTTGTCTTACAGCACACGAGTCTGCTAGCATATGAGCTCACACTTCGGCATTTTTAACTTCCTTTATCCATTTTTTTTACCGGGCTAAGTTTCGAACCGATGATGGCTCGTCACTATAGGACCGTTGTTTTTGTATAAGAGTCGGTATATGTATCGGTCGTGTTAACCATTTGGCCACACGACCGTACAACTTCCTTTAACCATTTATAGGCTTTGACCAATAAAACCGTAGTAACGACCTCCAGTCGTGGTATAATTTCCGTTTTGGTTTATGTGACTCTGGCTTTTCCAAACATAACCGAACAGTGTACTTTTCCAGTATCGTCCACTATAAGCGTAGATACGATACTGCTCCGTATCCAATTGATCGATGCATCTAAAAAAATGGTGTATTTGGGATTTAACAATAACTCCAATATCTTTCGGTTTAAAATATCGCGAGCCAATGTTATTCTAGTAACTGTTTAAACCAATCAACATTAATTTCGCGCAATCTTATGAAATTTCTTGATTCTACCCACGGTTTTTTCTCACGTTTTCTTGTTGTAAAGGAATCTTGGCGACAAACTGAACGGGGACAACGAAACACGGGGATGGACAAGGAATTGATCGCAGATAAGATAACTCGTCGCGTTATGTTATGTTCCACTCCGCCGTTGTCTATTCTAAATCCAAGCTGGTCCTTAAGAACTTCCATTCCCAAATTCTCTTTTCCTTTACTGGATTGTCAAAGTCTATGTCCATAACCGAGGCAGCACGCTTGGTTTCCGATATCTCTTCCAGTACTCGGTAGTTGTTGGAGATCCACTGCGTCAAAGGAAATCCACCTTTCCGCAACAATATACGTAGTTGTTTCATGAGTCGGATGACTACTTCGGTGGGTACAGACGTTTGGGAATCATCGACGTAAAGAAACTGTATTATACGTTATTGTCAAACTGCTCCCCTAAACTGTCTGCTGGATTCCTTAAACAAAAACTCGCACAGCAAGGCGATGACACGGCTGCACCGCTATGCGTGGGCGACATTTAATTTAATTGTCGGAGGGAATTCCCGATATCCGAAAAAATGTAAAATAGAGGAATATTTTCGAAATATTTGGTTATTGCCGGTATCTTCACATTGAAAATAATCTTTACCTTAAAGTTAAAGTTGTCTAACATTCATCAGAAAAACAAAACTACAAATAAAATACCACAGTTAACCTCATGAAATCCCCCAAGATAAAATACGTACCAGCAATTATAAATGCACTAATACGTAACAATCTCTAGGCGAAAACCCTCTCGATAAAGCCCAACGCTTCATCGTTATAATAGCAAGTTGTTACAGACTCTTATGTGTTCAATGTTTATAATGAAATAATTTCTGTTATCGCTGTATGCCAAGCTCTGCTGTGGCCCACTAAAAACAGCGTCATGGCCCCCACTACTGGTCTGCACAAAAAAAACTAATGACTTAATAGACTTGTTAGTTAATATGTGTTCTCGTGGTTAGGAAACCTGCTTGCTTGTATATGTATATATATATTTACCTATGGCACAGTCAAATTGTATTATAAATGGTGGTGGTTGATCCGTGGTTGACGCTCTCTAGTTTTTTTCAATTTAACCTTAAAACCCGCATCTCTCTATGTTTTGTTTTATCCCTTCTATTTAAACTCCCTAACATTGACTTAAATAATTCGAGAATTATATTTTTTAAATATTAGGTTTATAAGCGACATTTTTTGACGTTTATTTTGATGTCTCGCTTTCCTGCTTCTTTTAAATATTTGCAAATTTTATTTAATATTGTAGAGTGGAGAAAAAGAAAAAACAC
>CH000808.1:6971-22872 GCA_000149265.1 Ciona savignyi | reverse complement strand
AATGTATATCAATAAGATTCTCGATTATTGCACTGAACGTATTTATTAAATGTTGTTGAAATGCGTTAATTCCTATCCCTGTAGTAATACGTGCAGGTTTCCAGACAGTTATTTTGTTCCCTGTAATCAACAGCAATCATGCCAGTATGTGTGTAATAATCATTTACTTTGGTATGTAACATTCTTTGCGTGCATTTCGTGCTAAATACCCTGACGTGTTTCGCTTTAATATTTTTCACTACGATTCACTACAAAGTACATCCAAAACTAGAATACAACAATACCTATAATACAATCAGGTTATTATTAAATAAAACAACCTAACTATTTTACACTGGTATGTGTGGTCCTACAGAATTAATAAGTTTCACTCACCCATATTTTCGGCTTTCATCGGAGCTCTGTCTCTGTCATGAATAGCAATTAGATCTTAACAATGTGCGATAAAAAAAACTAAATCGACTTACCCTTTTTTGTCGTAGTAATATCCATCGTAGTAATATCGATGGTAATACCCGTAACCCTCCCCTTTACCGGCAAAAAGCATGAGAACAGCAAGAACGAGTAGAAGTTTTCGATCCATCTTGGTAATAATGAAACTGTGACAACGTTATAAAGTTGTCGAAGTTATATACTTTTTCCCCATCACAAATACTTCCTTATCAACAAAGATAAACCAACTTAATTCTTCCGTAGGAGTTAGAACTTCAAGACGACAAACAATCCCTCCAACCGAAGTGTTATTGGGAAATCATAACCTAAGATGAACGTTTGCAACTCCTCAGACGAGAAGTGCTTAATGAGTTCTAGCGCCTTGGAAATAACTTCCTCTTTTGGATTATGCTGCCTCATAAGTTGTGATTAGGACTGGATACCGAGTAACTATCAGCATAATATATCAAAGGGCTTGTAGCAGCATATTTTTTGTAACTATTAGATGTTTATATGCTCAAACAATTTATAATAGATCGATCATAATTTTTAGAAAATAAACACATTAAATCACATGATCAGTTCTTTGACTTTTGTCATTAAGAATTGGTGATAATTATATTTTTATACTTTTATAGAATTGCGTATCTAAAAAAATTGATTAAAAATAACGAAAACAAACATGTCCCTTCATCCTAAATATAAGCGAAAATTAATAACATAACATGGAAAAGTTACTCTCTACTGATAGTGGGGGAATTGTTTTTTTTTTTATATTCGCGTAAACACTTCTAGAGCTATTAAGTCATTTTTGATCAATGTGCCATTGATAGTTTCGGTCGATGACGGTCGTTTGGTTAAATGTCTAGCGGCCAACCGATTCATATACCGCATGTGTGGCCGAATGCTTAACACGACCGATTAAACAATACCTCCAACCGATGTGTTATTGGTAAGTCATATCCTAAGATGAACGTTTGCAACTCCTCAGACGAGAAGTGCTTAATGAGTTCTAGCGCCTTGGAAATAACTTCCTCTTTTTGGATTATGCTGCCGCATAAGTGATTAGGACTAGATACCGAGTTATGATAAGGAAAACAATGCGAAATAGTGAATCAGACATCGGTATCCGACTTATACAGGTGATTATGGGGTCTTTGGTTCAGATTTATCTTGCCTCTCTACTGCAATTATTGGAATATTTCTGTAATAATTTAAAAACTGGTGGTGCTATTAAGACTTTTTATATCAATGTACTATTAATAGACGGTCAAGTGCGGCCGTATACTCGAATGTTTAATGCGACTGATTCATATACAGCATGTACTGTGACCGGAGATATATAAACAGGAGTTTCTTGTTTATGTTTAGCGTGGCCGAATGGTGAGCGTGGCCGATCGTATTGGTGCGCTTTTTAATATATTCCGGTTACCATACCTCGGTATCCAGTCCCAATCACAACTTATGAGGCGGCATAATCCGGGAGTAATTTCCAAGGCGCTGGAACTCATTAAGCACTTCTCGTCTGATGGGGAGTTGCAAACGTTCATCTTAGGATATGACTTACCAATAACACATCGGTTGGAGGGATTGTTTAATCGGTCGTGTTAACCATTCGGCCACACATGCGGTATATGAAGAGGTCGGGCTAAACATTTAACCAAACGACCGTCATCGACCGAAACTATCAATGGCACATTGAACAAAAATGACTTAACAGCTCTAAAAGTGTTTACGCGAATATAAAAAAAACAAAACAATTCCCCCACTATCAGTAGAGAGTAACTTTTCCATGTTATGTTATTAATTTTCGCTTATATTTAGGATGAAGGGACATGTTTGTTTTCGTTATTTTTAATCAAATTTTTTAGATACGCAATTCTATAAAACTATAAAAATATAATTATCACCAATTCTTAATGACAAAAGTCAAAGAACTGATCATGTGATTTAATGTGTTTATTTTTAAAAAATTATGATCGATCTATTATATATTGTTTGAGCATATAAACATCAAATAGTTACAAAAAATATGCTGCTACAAGCCCTTTGATATATTATGCTGATAGTTACTCGGTATCCAGTCCTAATCACAACTTATGAGGCAGCATAATCCAAAAGAGGAAGTTATTTCCAAGGCGCTAGAACTCATTAAGCACTTCTCGTCTAAGGAGTTGCAAACGTTCATCTTAGGTTATGATTTCCCAATAACACTTCGGTTGGAGGAATTGTTTGTCGTATTGAAATTCTAACTCCTACGGAAGAATTAAGTTGGTTTATCTTTGTTGGTAAGGAAGTATTTGTGATGGGGAAAAAGTATATAACTTCGACATCTTTATAACGTTATCACAGTTTCATTATTACCAAGATGGATCGAAAACTTCTACTCGTTCTTGCTGTTCTCATGCTTTTTGCCGGTAAAGGGGAGGGTTACGGGTATTACGATCGATATTACTACGATAGATATTACTACGACAAAAAAGGGTAAGTCGATTTAGTTTTTTTTATCGCACATTGTTAAGATCTAATTGCTATTCATGACAGAGACAGAGCTCCGATGAAAGCCGAAAATATGGGTGAGTGAAACTTATTAATTCTGAAGGACCACACATACCAGTGTAAAATAGTTAGGTTGTTTTATTTAAAAATAACCTGATTATATTATAGGTAGTGTTGTATTCTTGTTTTGGATGTACTTTGTAGTGAATCGTAGTGAATAATATTTAAGCAAAACACGTCAGGTTAGTTAGCACGAAATGCACGCAAAGAATGTTACATACCAAAGTAAATGATTATTGCACACATACGGGCATCATTGCTGTTGATTACAGGGCACAAAATAACTGTCTGGTAACCTTCACGTATTACTACAGGGATAGAAATTAACGCATTTCAACAACATTTAATGAATACGTTCAGTGCAATAATCGAAAATCTTGTTGATATAAACTGGGGTTAATTCTGATATACATATACCATACTTTTACTCAACGGTTCTCAAAGTATCTCAATACAATAAACCGCAGTGTCACTGCCTGTCTGTGGTATGTAATAATAAAGAGTGCTGTCATTTATAAGATAAGTATGCGAAATCCGCCATGCATTTTATTTTATCACTCATGCAAAAGTGTTAAATTAAAATATTTTATACTAGCTAGGCACGCGAGATGTTCTACAAACTTGGTATTTTGGTCACGCTAAAGAAGGCGTATATGGATACTTCTTACCCCTTTCCTATGAGTACCACGCTATAACCTTTTTTTATAAGTTAAACTATCCAACTAAATATTCATTTTTATTTAGATCAATTTGACTTTGATGAATTCATAGAGATGGCAAAGGACCACTACTATTACTCACATTAGTGGACATTCTGCCAACGAAAGTTTGGAAAAACGCAATAATTGCAACAGAATAAAAAATCCTTAAATGCAAAACTGTTGTGGTGTTAAGTTATTTTTTTTTCTTTTTCTCTGCACTCTACAATATTAAATAAAATTTGCAAATATTTTAAAAGAAGCAGGAAAGCGAGACATCAAAATAAACGTCAAAAATGTCGCTTATAAACCTAATATTTAAAAAATACAATTCTCGAATTATTTAAGTCAATGTTAGGGAGTTTAAATAGAAGGGATAAAACAAAACATAGAAAAGTGTGTGTTTTGAGGTTAAATTAAAAAAAAACTAGAGAGCGTCAACCACCACTAATTGTAATACAATTTGACTGTGCCATAGGTATGTATATATATATATATATATGTATATATATATATATACATATACATATACATATACATGCAACCAGGTTTCCTAACCACGAGAACACATATTTATAGCTAATAAGTATATTAAGTCATTAGTTTCTTTTGTGCAGCGCAGTAGTGGGCCATGACGCTGTTTTCAGGCCACACAGCTTTTTGGCATACAGCGATAACAGAAAGTATGTCATTATAAACATTGAACACATACGAGTTTGTAACAACAAGGCACTTTACGGACATTGCCTGAACCCAGCGGATTAATGGGTTCTGCCAAATTAAAGAAACTTGTCTATCATATATAACACACTGCAATAGCTCTGGTAACCCTACGATGGGCGCGAGGTGATCTGACGATTGCCCGTGTGCTAACCCCCTTGGTTTTCCCATTAACGGGGATAAAGATGAATATCCTATCCTATCCTAACTTGCTTTTATAACGATCAAGCATTGCGCTTTTTCGAGAGGGTTTTCCCCTAGCGATTGTTACGTATTAGTGCATTTATAATTGCTGGTACGTATTTTATCTTGGGGGATTTCATGAGGTTAACTGTGGTATTTTATTTGTAGCTTTGTTTTTCTGATGAATATTAGACAACTTTAACTTTAAGGTAAATATTATTTTCAATGTGAAGATACCGGCAATACCCCAAATATTCCGAAAATATTCCTCTATTTTACATTTTTCCCGATATCGGGAATTCCCTCCGGCTATTAAATTAAACGTAGTGGATGACGTAGTGGATCTCCAACAACTAGCGAGTATTGGAAGAGATACCGGAAACCAAGCGTGCAATTCCTTGTCCGCCCCCGTGATTCGTTGTCCCCGTTGAGTTGGTCGTCAAGATTTTTACAACAAGAAATCGTGAGAAAAACCTGGGGTAGAATCAAGAAATTTCATAAGATTGCGCGAAATTAATGTCAATTGGTTTAAAAAGTTACTAGAATCACATTAACACGAGACGTTTTAAACCGAAAGACATTGGAGTTATTGTTAAATCCCAAGAGTCAAGAGGATGCCTAAAAAATAAATCAAGAGGAATTCTCCTGAGACGTTAAAAACCAAAACGGTACCTTTTTCTAAAAAAATGATTTTTTAGGCATAGCGCTTAAACAGCTGCTTCAATTTTATTTAGATTTGGTTAAATGTAAGTGCAATACTCACTGATTTAAAAATTAGAAGAAATAAAAAAAGACTAGGGAAATACCCTGAAAAATAATATTTTGTTCTCAAATCATGATTGTGACAGGCATGCCATGTCGCCCCGACATCTACTAAAAGAAATAACGAAATCGTAATGAAACTTTGTCATTTGTTAAACAACATGGTCCAGATATTCAGAAACAGAAAGTTTGGGGTGATAAATCTAGGGGAATTCCCCTGGAACATTCAAAACCAAAAGGTATTTTTTTTCCAAAAGTGTAGCTTTATTTGGCATGACGCTTGAACCGCTGCTTCAATTTGAATCAGATTTGGTGGAATAATAGTGCATTAGTCACTGCTTTACCACTTAGAAGTAGTTAAAGGATTACCCAGGGTATTACCCTAAAAATTATGATTTGTTTCTAAATCATGATTGTGACAGGCATTTCATATTGTCGGACATCTTCAACAAGGACTTGTCAAATCTCATTAATACTTCAGGAATTGTTAGATAACATTACCAGGATATGTAAGAAACAAAAAATTATCTAGTAAACCCAAGGAGATTCGCTGAATCCATGAAAAACTCAATCGATCTGTTTTCCGAATTTTGCTTCATTTTACTGCAGTGTTTGACAAAAAACTTTAATTTAAAACATTTGTGATGAAATAACACGATTAGCCTATTCTTTTTTTGCACACATGGAAACGAAGTTTGGTTTGATAACTTCGGTTCTATGCGTTTATACTTGAAGAAACAAAACTATGGCAGTCCGGTTAAAACGAATTGTTGGTTAACATGGACCTGGTGTGCACATATCTAACAATAACATATATTGTGTAATGAATATGGATCGGATTGTTGCCTCAGGGACCCATGCGTTTATGCTTGCAGAAACAAACTACATACTCGGTTTATAAAATACAAATTGTGGTTAGGGACCCTGCTCGCATAAATATATGCCATTTATTTAGCAGGAAAGGTCAAATTTCATACACAACAAAGAAAATATACATCGTCAACCAAAAAAAGTTTAAACAAAATCTTATTTCTATTTCTTTCTTCTTGTGGCTGCTGGCCATAAGAAGTAAAAAAGAACGCTTATTTTTAGATCAATTGGGTTTAATATTTAATTTTTAAATAATAAGCGTTGAGATCAATCGCAACTAAGGTTTGTCCCGCCCGTTGGTCTAGCGGTTAAGTGAGTCGCCTTTCAATCGAAAGGTTGCAGGTGAGAAACTGGTCGCTAGCCAATCGGTTTTGTCCTTGGGCAAGGCACTTTACGGACATTGCCTGAACCCAGCGGATTAATGGGTTCTACCAAAATGAAGGAACGTGTCTATTATATACAACACACTGCAATAGCTCCGGTAACCCGACGGTGGGCGCGAGGTGATATGACGATTGCCCGTGTGTTAACCCCCTTGGTTTTCCCTTCCCATTCACGGGGATAAACATGAATATCCTATCCTATCCTAAGGTGATGTGCACTTGGCTTAAGAGCAACAAAAATGTGTTCTAACATTTATTGACTCAGACTGTAAAACTTTTTGGCCTGGATATTGCAGGTAAATTGGACTTCTCGTTGGGAAAAATCCTTAAAATCTTTAAGCTGGCCTTTCACACAATGCCCGGCGTCGACTACCGCAATTAAATTTGGCCCAAAGGCCATTTCTGTGGTTTTCCGCGAAACACTTTTTGGCATTATTATGGTTTCCAATATTTTCGTTCCATTGTTTTGATCCTGGAGACAACGGCATCCAATTTTCCCAAATATACGTAAAGACGGAAGGGTTGTTTCCTTGTATTTTGAGTCCAATCCAAAAGTGGGCATTGTTTGGTAAATCGGGCACAAAACTCCAGTATTCGGACACAGGTGTTCTGTGAATGTGAAAACATTAAAATGTTCAAGTTCCTCGTTATAGGCTATTCCAATCAGAATAGTCGCTACAACATTCAAACTTTTCTTATAACATAATAATTTAAAAAGTGCATACGCTTTTGTTTGTGCAACAGAATATATACAAGTCTAATTGTATATAAGGATAACATATTCATGTTTTTATATTTTTTATATCCGTGAATGTAAAAACCAAGGTGGTTAACGCACGGGTAATCGTCAGATTATCTCGTGTCCATCATCGGGTTACCCGAGCAGTGTGTTGTGTATGATACAAACATTCCTTCAATTTGGTAGAACCAATTAATTCGCTGAGTTCTGACAATGTCCTTTAAGTGTCTCCTCCTTGGACACAACCGAATAGTTAGCGACCAGTTTTGAACCTGCAACCTTTCGGCTGAAAGGCGTCGCTCTAACCACCATACTAATCTGTCGGACTAATATTATATTTTATACAAAAACATACGTCTCTCTCATTGGTCCGTATACAGCTAACCATGCGCCCTCGTTCCTGCAGAGTTCACTGGATTGCTCGTACGGAAACTGGTCAAAAAGCGCTTTGTAAACGTACTTGTTTACAGGTACACTCCAACCTGAATTTGTATTGTCTAAAAGGTATAACAAAAGAGTTAGTGGCGTATAACAAAATTGATTGAATAAGCAAGTATGGATTTTCACATCCGAAACAATGCTTATGCATCCCAATAAATGCAGTGTTTTTGCTAGTCGAATTTTGGATTAGTAGGATAGGATAGGATATTAATGTTTATTTCCGTAAATGGGAAAACCAACGGGGTTAACACACGGGCAATCGTATGATTATCTTGCGCCGACCGTCGGGTTACCGGAGCTATTGCAGTGTGTTTTGCATGATTCATAAGTTCTTTTAATTTAGTAGAACCCAATAAGCCGCTGGGTTCAAGCAATGTTCGTTAAGTGCCTTGCCCGAGGACACAGTTAGCTAATTACAAGTTTCGGACCTGCAACCCTTCGGCTGAAAGGCGACGCACTAAATCACCAAACTAAACTATTGTCCGTTTGTATGATATCTTTTTGCTAATCGGCCTTGTTAACCATTTTGAGACACAATCGTTCAAAGAAATTATTTAGAATTGTTCGATTATGGCAACAATGGCCAAAAATATTTGATACGATATATGGTTGTAATTGATCAATCATATTTTACCATTAAAATATACCACCCATTCAATTTTAAGCTCCATCCAATTCCAATTTGCTGGCGTATCTACACGCGAAATTTGCACCATCACCCGATCACGCTGTAAGCCGAGCACAGAGACATTGAATCTGTGTGGCAAGGCTTCGTCGACCGGTATCGCTTTGACAGCGGCTGCTCTTGGCGCGGTTCCAAAGCACATATTGAAGTAGATTTCCATCTCAGTTGTTTGGTGGTTGGAATACGAATATTCGTAAATGAGATCTCGGTAAAATGGCGCAGGCTGGCCTGTAGAACAAATTTCAGTATTTAAAAGCGTCGTTGTTATAAAAAGGGTTATAGAGAAAACTATAAAAAACAAGCTATTCTTACTTTGTCCTTTAAATAACATCCAACTAAATTGCAAAACAAAACCAATAACATGTCTGGCTCCGAACATTTTTTAGTTATTTTGCAACAATTATATAGCAACCACATACCGTCTCTGCTGCAAGCTTACACAATAAATTTGCTTACACCAATTCGTCAGAGATATGTTTTGTGTGCACGTTAGTATCTATCCGGCGGTTTGCCAAGTAAATGCTTATTATTATGTATTCGTCCGCCTACATTCTAAGAAACAAAATTTCGTGACAGACAGAGTAAGTTTGTGGTGAATCGCTGGTTCGATTTGTGATCATTATTCGATTTTATATCATTTTTGCTTATGTGCTATGTTAAAGTGTGAATTACTGGAAAACTATTTGCGCCGTATTTACGACCCATTGCAGTAAGTTTAGTTGGTGCAATGTCCGCTGTTTTTATTACAAACGCGACCCATTTCACAGAGTTGAAATAGCCGTCTACACCTTATCTGTCCCCGTGACCTATATTTATTTGCTATATATTGTCGTGATTTTATAACAAAAAAACAACTAGCAGAATGAACTAACTTACAGAAATGCCCAATAAAAACAAGAAGTTACAGTGCGATCCATCTATATAGTTATTATCAGGAATCAGTGTCAGCCACCGACGATTGGAACGAGGAAGACAGCCTAAGGTGAACTTTTGGCTAAGCGACGAGCACCAGCCGAATGCGCCTGCCCCTACAAAAGCATTCCGCGACCAAAACTAATAGGAAAAAGCAGGGGTGCTATAAATTTAGCAAAGAAGCATCGGGTCACTAAAGACTGCATTTAACAAATCAGCTTTACTTTCTAGTCTTCTGGAGGAGGAGGATAGAGAATATATTCATGTTTATCCCCGTGAATAGGAAAACCAACTGGTTAACACACGAGCAATCGTCAGATAACCTCCCGCCCATACCGGGCTATTGCTGTATGTTGTATATGATATACACTTTCCTTCAATTTAGTAGAAACCAGTAATTCGCTGGGTTTAGGCAATGTCCGTTAGGTGCCTTGCCTAAGGACAAAAACCGATTAGCTAGCAACCGAACCTGAAATTTCGAACCTAAAACCTTTCGGTTAAAAGGCGTCCCACTAAACCACCAGACTATAACCGGTCGGATGTGTCTGTGTACTGTGACTTGTGGTGAAAGACTGCTGTAACAAATCAGCTACTTTCTAGTCATCTGTGTGTGTGTATTGTAATTTGTATTGATTAATAAAGTAAAGCGTTGACAGTTGACTGACCTTTCGGAACTGTTTATTCATTACACCCCTTCTGTCATATCTCTGATAATGCGCTTTGGCCCAAATTGAATAAATTCGGGTAGGAAGAAGCTAAAAACCAAAATTTAAAATAGTTGGATAGAAAATATAAATGATAAAAAGATTCGTACGCCCGAAAATTTAACATTACCAATAAAAAGGAAGAAAATGTCCAATGGGGTTGAATATTCGGGAGGTGTTGGACAATATGGTTTGGTAATGGGGTAACTTTTTTCGTTTGTATTCGTGCATATGATTAAAAAATGCGGTATAGCGGTTTATGCATTTTTAAGAACCTTCATAGGATATGGCTTACTTTATACGTCACAAGTTAAGGTGGATATTACTTGTAAAATTCGTATTACTTTCATATACCGTGTCCTAGTTTTCATAGTAATCACCTTTACACAAATTTGACAGCACAATCAAATTGACTCGTATCGTTTGAATAAACAGAATTGGTGTGTTTACGAAGACTGCTATTGTTATCTTTACAAGTTACATTGGAATCTGAACGTAACTGTCCCTTTGTCCGACTGATTAGTCTAAGAAACGTAAAGAACATTGCCTGAACCCAGCGGATTAATGGGTTCTACTAAATTAAAGAAACGTGTGCATCATATACAACATAATGCAATAGCTCCGGTAACCCGACGGTGGACGCGAGGTGATCTGACGATTGCCCGTGTGTTAACCCCATTGGTTTTCTCATTTACGAGGAAAAGCACAAATAGCCTACCCTATACTACTAAAGATATTAGTCTAAAGATATCGGTTAAATAATTTCTCGTATAAATCTGTACCGAAATTGTCGAAATCGAAATTACTTTTTGTATTTATCTCGGGAATGCCCCTGTGGGGATTTACCCCGAAGTTCTTACCACATCTAATAGATTTTTTTTACAACTTCGTTTAACTTTTTTTACTGAGCCAAGTTTCGAAGCCATTATAGGTTGAGTACAAGAACTGTTTTTATATAGAAGTCGGTATATGTATCGGTCGCGCTAACCAATCGGCCACACCACCGTACCACATCTAATAGATAACAGTAAACATTTTATTTCTTTCATCTCTCTAGTGACCGCAGTTGGGTTCACTGAGATATTGCGGTTCATTAACACAACAGAGGCATTTATATAATTTTAGTTCAGTTCATTTTTGTAACCGAGCTCAGTTTTAGACCCATTAAGGTTTCGTCACCAAGACCGTTTTTGTTTATAGAAGACTGTATATGTATCGGTCTCGTTAAGCATTTGGCCACACGACCGTACTGTTTAGCCCATTAAACCATTGAGTTCCGATATGTACGCTTAGTAGCCTACTTGCTAGCGGCTAACATTAGACTACTTAAGAAAAATAAACCTTCGCGTTCCAAATACTGTCTGGTCGAACAGCTTCATAGGTAAGTGCGTCTTCTTTTAAAAACTGGTCGATGTCAACCCCGTTGTATCTTAAGTACCACACTTATAGAAAAATCTCTAAACCCGATGGTTTATTGGACCACTTAAACTCAAAAAACGTCTCATTCATACATGAGACACTACAGTAGCTTCAGTGACCTAAGGTTACCTGCGTAACGATAACACTGTGCAAAAAATCCTTTATGTTATGTTGCAAAAAATCCTTTAATCCTAATCCTATAAACATGAATATCTTACCCCCGTGTTCTTACTTCGGTCAGTGAGCGTGTGTCTGCAACATAACAGAAAACTGCTCTAAAGTCTGAAATAAGGCCCACCATTAATCTAGGACCTAAGCTGGATCGAGGTTTCTGCACACCATCCTTAATACCTCAATTTATTAAAAATGTTAACAATTAGATTTGCAATATCTCATATTTCAGTTTGTTCAGGGTTTGCATTTTCATAACGTAAACATTCAGATCAACTAGTATTTCTTGTGTAAATAGAAACTAAGTTTTTTTGTTTTTTTTAGAAAATCCGCGTTTTTTTTCATTGTTAAATAAATACCGCATGATGTTAATATCACTGGTTCCATGTGAATTCTTACAAGGTTGTAAAACCGCTTTAAAATGACCACGGACTAAAATTCCCCTAACCCCCCTTTCCCCACATAATACCATACTGTCTTTTGTTTTCAATCATTGATTAATTTATATGCTTTATATCCGTGTTTTGTCATGGTGGCAAGTGGCAAGTAGACTAGCCTATTTACAAATAAACCCAACCTTTGGTCCAGTTGTCGGATGACGGATTATCGGACTCAAATTGGTTTCTTTGCTAGAGTTTGTCAGGACAAGATTTAGGGCCAAGCATAGGCACCACGGATATAAAACTACACGAACCGCTACAGTTTACCACTTATCTGCCATTTTTCAAGTGTGGTCTTATCTATCTTTTACCCAATCATATTATAACTTTGTCATGCGTTAAGTTCATTTATTTATGCTTTTTTTTAATCCCACCCCCAGCTTGCTAAGGTAGCTACTTGTAAGTGACAGTTTATTTGGATTTCGATTGGTGAATATTTAATTTTGTGGTAGAAATAATCATTATGTTCTAATTCTATGTCGCATATGTTCGATAGGTTCGCAGAAACCCTTAGTCATTATGACGGTCGTTGTTGTTTTATTCCTACGCAATCTACGCATTGGTGATGTAAGATGTTTTAAATCTGTTAATACGGAACAGTAGCCTGAGGCTTTGAGATTTTTGTTAAGATACCGATACCGCTATCGCTATTTTAAGATCACCAAGAGATTCCAGAAATTGCGAAGGTTTTATTTATATCTAAACGTTTTAGACTTACGTTAATTTTATCCTAAAACAATTTCAAGATAGTTCCGTATGAAAGGCAAATTCACAGAGTAAATATAGACATAAACAATGTGTATGGAATAACCATACTCGTTATAATACGAATATATAAGTGTTAAATCATTATTATATTAGTACTCTGTGGTTAAATTAGTAAAAATTACCTCATGCTCACAGTTTGGTTGTCAAAGTGATTACGGTACAGTGTGAATTGCATATCAGTAATAATAATATATGGGCCAAGCATTGGGTTAGTTGTCTGTCCTACTCCTATAAACGAAACTATGCTTATATGTTTAGGGCAAGGGTAGATCATATCAATGTCTGGCCATGGCCTTATCTTTATTCCTTATACCACAATAAGTCAAAACATTGTATATGCACTTAATAGGTCAGTTGATAGGCTGTCAGTTCGAAACTAATCGATTGCTAATCTGGTGTGTCTTTAGCAAAGCATTTTACACAATGTTTTAACATTATCAATTCTGGAATTTGTAATTTGATAAATTGAATTTCCATCACAATTTTTCTGTTTTTAGGCCAAAATGTATTGAATTAAATTAAATTGTATATTTAGTTTCTATATGTGTATATTGGTATTTAAATTCCAAACGTCACTGAGTAAGAGCATTCTAAGATCACAAGATGGTGGTTCAGGAAAAACTGCAGAAGAATCCACTCAACTACAAAAATCTATTGTCTTTTACAACATTCTGGTAAATAAGACATTTGTATCTGTGAATTGGATGTAGTGTTTGTTTTTAAGTATATAAATATGTGTGATTTTTCTTGAATATGTGCATGTATTGAAAACTTTAAACTTCCATCAAAATGAAATTGGATTGAATTAAATAAGCGTTTGTGCATTGTCTATAAATTATACAAGAAACTCTGGAGAGATTACAAAAGATAGGAACTGTATGAATATTAAAAGGTCACTACTCAAGAAGTTACTGTCACATTACATTTAGAATAAATGTCCAACAACAAAACGTTGTGTAATCCCCTACATCAGCGGTTCCCAAACTTTTTTGTTGGCGGCGCCTTTTGTAAACTTATTAAAGCTTGCGGCTCCCTCATAAAGCCAAAATTTTCAAACTGCATATATTGTATATCCAGACTATAGCATGCATTTGGATAACCATTAAAGCTCTTTAAAACTATTCACTAAACTACTAAAGTGACGAACAATCAATTAATGCAAAGCAGTTATTTGACAAACCATTATTCGAAAACAATGCCATGTTAGTGAGCAAATAGTGGCAGATAACACCGAACAAATGGATTTTACAAGTAAAACGAATGCTGTATGCCAGTGTATGGGGTTGCACACCAGGCTCAAACATCTCCAATTAACGTTTTACTGGTGTAACACACATGTACTGTTTTTTTTGTGAAAAAATCAATAAATGCAGCAACTTCCGCATGCTTTCGCGGCGCCCCTGGCAAAGTCTCGCGGCTCCCCAGGGCGCCGCGGCGCTCCAGTTTGGGAACCGCTGCCCTACATAGTAAAATATAATATTTGTTATTATACTATTTGCCACTTATCATTATACATGTTGTTTTACATGTGTTTATCACATTGGTAACAATAAATGCCAGAAATGTTATAGGGAGTAAATTTTTTAAATTAAATCTTAAAAGTCAGGTTATCGGTACGTATTGTACCTTAAGTACATATAGCAACCGTATAATTTATTGAGTTTTTTTATAGGTGGTTGAATGGATTTTTTACAAAAGGAAACAAACATGACTTAAAGGAAGAAGATATGTTTCAACTTTTGCCTGATGATAGGTCAGAAAAACTGTCCTACGACTTGGAATGGTATTACAAACTTTTATTTTTTATGTTTTGAAATAATTCCTGTGTAATATATTTTGATTTAACTTTTGTTTTTAATTGGGATTATTGATTTTAATAAATAGAGGTAATGTCAGCCAAATGTATTGCTCAAGGACTTAATTATACAAAAAATGGGCAGAGTTAAGATTAAACCAGGGGTCTAAATGGGGTTAATACTAAGAGACCGCAATATGAAATAATAAAAATACTTAATCAAACAAACCAAAATTTATAAACTCTTTTGGAGATTAGAATAAATTCTCTTAATTACTAATTTTTTTAATATTACCCCGGGCCCAAAATCCTCTGATTTACTCACATTACTTGGACCCCAAGGCCAAAAATCCTTTGATTTACTCCCACTGAATGGAAATAACCTCAGTCCTTATTCCCTTGACGGCATGACCAGCCAACAATTAAATTCCCCAACAATTTCCCTATTTTTTTTACTTCGCAGCCATTGGAAATCTGAGCTGCAGAGATTTTCTGCGACCGGCAAAAAACCCAGCTTGTTTCGTGCTGTTTTAAAGACGTATTTCTGGGAGTGGACGTTTTACTTGTTTCTAGGCTTCATTGAGGTAACTGTGAATCAAACAGCATTTTATATGAATCAACTATCAGTATTATGTCATAAACATGATAGTACCATGTTCCTTAATATGTGTTCAACACTGTGTGATGTCATTTTTAATATGTCATGATCTACATGCAATATTATTAATGTACAGTATTACAGTTTTCAAAAGTTGAAAAATACTAGGTAAAAGCTAAATAAAAAACATTTAACTTAGTGAAACAGTTCCGTCCATCGGTAATAGCAGTGCCTAATACACACGTTTTAATATTCTTTAGCCATTATTATATTTTTTTAAATTGTATTAGATTTAATATATTACCAAATAAAAAGACTTGTGCTATAAAAAAAGAAAAATTTCACAATGTTTAATATCTTTCGTGTTCATGCCTCCAGTCCATGGAAAGTAAAATTGCATACAGCGCCATTCATTTATTGCAGTTTAGCTTAATAATTTTCTTTGAAGAAAGTCTCTTGTGTAACAGTCGATGTTTTATTATTTCTAACCAGAACGCAACAGGAAGTCTGCCATACATAATCAAAATTAAAACTGTACTAAAAATTTGGAGTTATCATTGTAACAAAGACGACCCTCTGTTCAACTGTAAACTTGCGTCCTGTGTCATGAGGCTGATTGATT
>CH000822.1:1880-16099 GCA_000149265.1 Ciona savignyi | reverse complement strand
ACTACCAACCCAGACATTCACCAACCCAGACAACCACCAACCCGGACAACTACCAACCCAGACAACCACCAACCCAAACAACCACCAACCCAGACAACCACCAACCCAGACAACTACCAACCCAGACAACTACCAACCCAGACAACCACCAACCCAGACAACTACCAACCCAGACAACCACCAACCCAGACAACCACCAACCCGGACAACTACCAACCCAGACAACCACCAACCCGGGCAACTACCAACCCGGGCAACTACCAACCCGGACAACTACCAACCCGGACAACTACCAACCCGGACAACTACCAACCCAGACAACAACCAACCCAGACAACTACCAACCCAGACAACTACCTAACCCAAAGGTTATTATGTGAAGTCGCATAAGACGCATCCCGTGAAACTATTTTGAGCATTCACATGAACCACTGCCATAATTTTTAAATGACGTGCCAACCAACTCACCATAGCTTGTGATGGGTCATGAGCTGTGGAATTAAGTTAATGTTATATCTATGTGGGCTATATTGGTAGTTAATGTTATATCTATGTGGGTTATATTGGTAGTTAATGTTATATCTATGTGGGTTATATTGATGGTTAATGTTATATCTATGTGGGGTATATTGGTAGTTAATGTTATATCTATGTGGGTTATATTGATGGTTAATGTTATATCTATGTGGGTTATATTGGTGGTTAATGTTATATCTATGTGGGTTATATTGATGGTTAATGTTATATCTATGTGGGTTATATTGATGGTTAATGTTATATCTATGTGGGTTATATTGGTGGTTAATGTTATATCTATGTGGGTTATATTGGTGGTTAATGTTATATCTATGTGGGTTAAATTGGTGGTTAATGTTATATCTATGTGGGTTAAATTGGTGGTTAATGTTATATCTATGTGGGTTATATTGATGCTTAATGTTATATCTATGTGGGATAATCGAAAACACGACGACAAACCTGGTTGGGCTTGCATCTGCACTGGGTTCTGCATCATCACGGTGGTTCCCCCTGTCACCATCCCCTGTATGTCATAGGTTATATTATGATGTCATCAAACCATGGGTTATTATGATGTCATCAATACATGTGATATTATGATGTCATCAAACCATGTAATGCTATGATGTCATCAAACCATGTGATATTATGATGTCATCAAACAATGAGTTATTATGATGTCATCAAACCATGTGATATTATGATGTCATAAAACCATGTGATATTATGATGCCATCAAACCATGGGTTATTATGATGTCATCAAACCATGTGATATTAGGATGTCATCAAACCATGTGATATTATGATGTCACCAAACCATTTGATATTATGATATCATCAAACCATGTGATATTATGATGTCATCAAACCATGTGATATTATGATGTCGTCAAACCATGTGATATTATGATGTCATCAAAGCATGTGATATTATGATGTCATCAAACCATGTGATATTATGATGTCATCAAACCATGAGATATTATGATGTCATCAAACCATGTGATATTATGATGTCATCAAACCATGGGTTATTATGATGAAATCAAACCATGGGTTATTATGATGCCATCAAACCATGTGATATTATGATGTCATCAAACCATGTAATATTATGATGTCATCAAACCATGTAATATTATGATGTCATCAAACCTTGTGTTATTATGATGTTATCAAACCATGTAATATTATGATGTCATAAAACCATGGGTTATTATGATGTCGTCAAACCATGTGATATTATGATGTCATCAAACCATGTGATATTATGATGTCATCAAACCATGAGATATTATGATGTCATCAAACCACTTGATATTATGATGTCATCAAACCATGTGATATTATGATGTCATCAAACCATGTGATATTATGATGTCATCAAACCATGTGATATTATGATGTCATCAAACCATGTGATATTATGATGTCATCAAACCATGTGATATTATGATGTCATCAAACCATGTAATATTATGATGTCATCAAACCATGGGTTATTATGATGTCGTCAAACCATGTGATATTATGATGTCATCAAACCATAGGTTATTATGATGTCGTCAAACCATGTGATATTATGATGTCATCAAACCATGGGTTATTGTGATGTCATCAAACCATGAGATATTATGATGTCATCAAACCAATGATGTTATGATGTCATCAAACCATGTGATATTATGATGTCATCAAATCATGTGATATTATGATGTCATCAAACCATGAGTTATTATGATGTCATCAAACCATGTGATATTATGATGTCATCAAACCATGGGTTATTGTGATGTCATTAAACCATGAGATATTATGATGTCATCAAACCATTGATGTTATGATGTCATCAAACCATCTGATATTATGATGTCATCAAACCATGGGTTATTATGATGTCATCAAACCATGAGTTATTATGATGTCATCAAACCATGGGTTATTATGATGTCATCAAACCATGTGATATTATGATGTCATCAAACCATGAGATATTATGTCATCAAACCACTTGATATTATGATGTCATCAAACCATGTGATATTATGATGTCATCAAACCATGTGATATTATAATGTCATCAAACCATGTTTTTTTATGATGTCATCAAACCATGTGATATTATGATGTCATCAAACCATGTGATATTATGATGTCATCAAACCATGTGATATTATAATGTCATCAAACCATGTTTTTTTATGATGTCATCAAACCATGTGATATTATAATGTCATCAAACCATGTGATATTATGATGTCATCAAACCATGTAATATTATGATGTCATCAAACCATGGGTTATTATGATGTCATCAAACCATGTAATATTATGATGTCATCAAATCATGAGTTATTATGATGTCATCAAACCATGTGATAGTATGATGTCATCAAACCATGTTATATTATGATGTCATCAAACCATTTGATATTATGATGTCGTCAAACCATGTGATATTATGATGTCATCAAACCATGGGTTATTATGATGTCGTCAAACCATGTGATATTATGATGTCATCAAACCATGTGATATTATGATGTCATCAAACCATGTAATATTATGATGTCATCAAATCATGAGTTATTATGATGTCATCAAACCATGTGATATTATGTCATCAAACCATGTGATATTATGATGTCGTCAAACCATGTGATATTATGATGTCATCAAACCATGTGATATTATGATGTCATCAAACCATGAGATATTATGATGTCATCAAACCACTTGATATTATGATGTCATCAAAACATGTGATATTATGATGTCATCAAACCATGTGATATTATGATGTCATCAAACCATGTGATATTATGATGTCATCAAACCATGTGATATTATGATGTCATCAAACCATGTGATATTATGATGTTATCAAACCATGTAATATTATGATGTCATCAAACCATGGGTTATTATGATGTCGTCAAACCATGTGATATTATGATGTCATCAAACCATGGGTTATTATTATGTCGTCAAACCATGTGATATTATGATGTCATCAAACCATGGGTTATTGTGATGTCATCAAACCATGAGATATTATGATGTCATCAAACCATGTGATATTATGATGTCATCAAACCATGTGATATTATGATGTCATCAAACCATGAGATATTATGATGTCATCAAACCATTTGATATTATGATGCCATCAAACCATGTGATATTATGATGTCATCAAACCATTTGATATTATGATGTCATCAAAGCATGTGATATTATGATGTCATCAAACCATGTAATATTATGATGTCATCAAACCATGGGTTATTATGATGTCATCAAACCATGTGATATTATGATGTCATCAAACCATTTGATATTATGATGCCATCAAACCATGTGATATTATGATGTCATCAAACCATGTGATATTATGATGTCATCAAACCATGTGATATTATGATGTCATCAAACCATGTAATATTATGATGTCATCAAACCATGGGTTATTATGATGTCATCAAACCATGTGATATTATGATGTCGTCAAACCATTTGATATTATGATGTCATCAAACCATGTGATATTATGATGTCATCAAACCATGTGATATTATGATGTCATCAAACCATTTGATATTATGATGTCATCAAACCATGTGATATTATGATGTCATCAAACCATGTGATATTATGATGTCGTCAAACCATTTGATATTATGATGTCATCAAACCATGTGATATTATGATGTCATCAAACCATGTGATATTATGATGTCATCAAACCATTTGATATTATGATGTCATCAAACAATGTGATATTATGATGTCATCAAACCATGTGATATTATGATGTCATCAAAGCATGTGATATTATGATGTCATCAAAGCATGTGATATTATGATGTCATCAAACCATGGGTTATTATGATGTCATCAAACCATTTGATATTATGATGTCATCAAACCATGTGATATTATGATGTCATCAAACCATGTGATATTATGATGTCATCAAACCATGTGATATTATGATGTCATCAAACCATTTGATATTATGATGTCATCAAACCATGTGATATTATGATGTCATCAAACCATGTGATATTATGATGTCATCAAACCATGGGTTATTATGATGTCATCAAACCATGTGATATAATGATGTCATCAATCATCGGATTCAGAGATACTTACGCTGTAGGTTTTGGCGCAGCAGTTCACAGCGCAGCAATAGCCGGAATGCACGATCGTGATAATGAACTGAGCTCCTGCCAGAAACGCCAGGACCGCGTGGATAGCAAGTTCTTTTGTCTGCGATGTATCGTGTGTGGATGGTTGGTTCATTTATATTCTCGTGGGTGGGAAGCCAGGCTTTATCCACGGGTATCGTAAGACACCCCATGCCCACAGTCGAGTTGCTGGAGCTATTACAGTGTGTGGATGGTTGGTTCATTTATATTCTCGTGGGTGGGAAGCCAGGCTTTATCCACGGGTATTGTAAGACACCCCATGCCCACAGTCGAGTTGCTGGAGCTATTACAGTGTGTGGATGGTTGGTTCATTTATATTCTCGTGGGTGGGAAGCCAGGCTTTATCCACGGGTATCGTAAGACACCCCATGCCCACAGTCGAGTTGCTGGAGCTATTACAGTGTGTGGATGGTTGGTTCATTTATATTCTCGTGGGTGGGAAGCCAGGCTTTATCCACGGGTATCGTAAGACACCCCATGCCCACAGTCGAGTTGCTGGAGTTATTACAGTGTGTGGATGGTTGGTTCATTTATATCCTCGTGGGTGGGAAGCCAGGCTTTATCCACGGGTATCGTAAGACACCCCATGCCCACAGTCGAGTTGCTGGAGTTATTACAGTGTGTGGATGGTTGGTTCATTTATATCCTTGTGGGTGGAAAGCCAGGCTTTATCCACGTGTATCGTAAGACACCCCAAACCTCATGCTCACAGTCGAGTTGCTGGAGTTATTACAGTGTGTGGATGGTTGGTTCATTTATATCCTCGTGGGTGGGAAGCCAGGCTTTATCCATGGGTATCGTAAGACACCTCATGCTCAGTCGAGTTGCTGGAGTTATTACAGTGTGTGGATGTTTGGTTCATTTATATCCTCGTGGGTGGGAAGCCAGGCTTTATCCACGGGTATCGTAAGACACCTCATGCTCAGTCGAGTTGCTGGAGTTATTACAGTGTGTGGATGGTTGGTTCATATATATCCTCGTGTGTGGGAAGCCAGGTTTTATCCACGGGTATCGTAAGACACCTCATGCCCACAGTCGAGTTTCTGAGGGAACAATAATTCAGCTGCCAACTTACCACCAGATCTTTTTCCTCAGGACCCAGGGTAGTAGTGGAACTTAAGCTAAAGAAACCCGGAGTTAGAACTAAGTTTAAAGCGACGGTGGTAAGGCTTTCCAAGAGACACATGATCCCAGATGCAATGGCAGCAAATATTGTCACAACTAACGCTCCAGTGATCTGTGGAAAAATATAGGTTGCAAGATTATTTGTGGGGGAGGGGGGGACTTACCGGGCAGTTGGATGGATTGCGACCGCTAGCCACTCCAAGGCTTCCAGCCACCAAATACTGTGATGAAATAGTTGTGTTATTTCTGACAATGCATCAGATACCATAGGGTTGGATTCATTAAAATCTGGCTTGCTCCCAGTACACCTCATGTCCACAGTCGAGCACAGTAATACACCTCATGATCACAGTCAAGCACAGTAATACACCTCATGCCCATAGTCGAGCACAGTAATACACCTCATGCTCACAGTCGAGCACAGTAATACACCTCATGCCCACAGTCGAGCACAGTAATACACCTCATGCACACAGTCGAGCACAGTAATACACCTCATGCCTACAGTCGAGCACAGTAATACACCTCATGCCCACTGTCAAGCACAGTAATACACCTCATGTCCACAGTCGACCACAGTAATACACCTTATGTCCACAGTTAAGCACAGTTATACACCTCATGCACACAGTCAAGCACAGTAATAAACCTCATGCCCACAGTCGAGAACAGTAATACACATCATGTCCACAGTCGAACATCTATATCTGCTCCCAGGTGAAACATTGGTTGCCACTCACACACTCAACCCACCCAAATAGAACTCCCGATGCTGTAGTAGATATATCCGACAGCCGCTTGTGCAGCCGACGTGGAGTTAGGGATGATGCCAATTGACACCCCACATAATATCACGCTTAGAATCCCAATAAGTATTTGCAGAACCTGGGGAGAAAATAAGTTTAGGAGGTTTGGGATGTTTTGTGTATTTTCCCAAAACTGTATTTTCCCAAAAGCACAAAACCCAAAACTCACCCCCAATACAGTATACGGACGCGAATACTTCTGCCCAGGATGCTTCTGTTGCACTGGGAACACAACTGGCTGGGTCGTATAAGTCCTGGTTGACATAATCGTTGCAACTAATTTCTAAACTAAACTGTTGGGTAAATGAAGTTGGTAACTAGGGGTGCGTTTTTATGGTTAACCGTCACGACAAATTTTAACCGTTTTTTAACAACTTTTTTATTTAACTTTTATATGTGCGTTGGTTGGTAAAACGCACGCTTTTCTGACGTGAAATACCTGTCTGGCAACTGTACTTTGATTTAATGCTATGCATAGAGCTGGGCGTAGTTACGAAATTACGTTCAGTTATGTAATTACGGACATCGGAATTGCGTTACGGACGTCAAATCGAAATTACGCATTTCTCCGTAAATATTCAAACGGGATATGCATTTTTTTGTTCTAGTAAAATAGTTCGAACCATCGGTAGGAATAATCTCAATCGCGGTAAATACACGCGATCTTGGATTCGCTCCAATATTCTTATCTGTAATCAGCGCGGCAAGACAAAGGGCAACGCTGCCACGCTCGCAGTTTCTAAGTGCGTACTGACACAAAGTCACCAAATCAATTGAAGTCCCGTGCGGTTCGTACAAACGAACGTCTTTCTGAGCTGTGCTGCAGTGTGCGGGGCCCTAAACAATTGCTCGACCTTAAACTTTTCCATTTCGTCACTATTTGACCAAAACTGCTCGAGGCGATAAATTCACCGTCTGCACAGGCTAGATTCGATGACGTCAAAAACATTACCAAATTTACTGCAATGAAAGGGCGATACTTTACTTTCGACTATTTCATACAGTCTCGTTAATATACCACAGCCTCTCAAATTAAAATGTTGATAAAACTGACTAAAATCGGCGAAGTTTCATCGCATTTCACGAACTCCACGCACTCTTTAAATATATGGTTTTGCTGTTTTGCGTTCTTTAATACTAAATGCTTCAAACTTTACGTGAATGACGTAACTAAATAATGAACTGAAGACACGTCAGTGCGTTTATGGGACACGACATATTTGAAATAAATCAACGCAATACCACAACACAAGCTTCAAGCCTATTGATGGCCACACACGCACAGCTTACAAGCAGAAGCAGGTAAACACGACGCAATCGTTAATTGGCTTGCCGCCTGAAGCTATTACAGTGTGGTGTATGATTGAGCGCTTTAATTTGGTTAAATCTATTATTGCACTGGGTTCATGCAGTACATTCAAATGAGACTTGCCCAAGGCCGATTAGCAAGCGATCACTTTCGAATCGTAAACCGTTCGACTGAAAGTTATGCACTAACCGTCCAACCTATGTGAATGGGGAACCAAGGATGTTAATACACGGGCAATCGTCAGATCACCTCGCGCTCATCGTCGGATTACCGGAGCTATTGCAGTGTGTTGTATATGATTCACACGTTCCTTCAATTTGGTAGAACCCATTAATCCGCTGGAAGGAAACCACCGACAAGCTCGCGACCAGTTTCGATCGAAATAATTTACAACCGGTAACTAAGCTTAAAAACATGACGACATATGACGTCAGAAAGAAACTTGCCCCTTTATATCCGCCCACACGTCATAATTAGCAGCGAACCGCTGTGCGTTATATTGAAACGGGGAACCCCCCATCTTAGCTTCTAGTTTGTCGATTCCCCATATTAAGTTGCCACGTTTGAAATCTTTCACAAACAAGGATCACGATAACTCGCAGGATCGAGTTTCGAACCTATGATGGACTGGTCACTTGGACCATTCCAATATAGAGTGTGGTGGGCTGCATGTGTTAACCACTCCCCCACACAACAATACTCAACGACGTAGTTCAATAAATCCGACATATTCAGGTTATAAAGTTGCAAGGTCGGTAAACTTGCTCCGGGGCACGCAGGCAGGTTAATGATGATTCGTCTGTGGCGTTCAAGAGTTTTATTTATTTAATTGCGCGAGTGGCTGTAATGGTTGCAGGTTCAAAACTGGTCGCTAGCTAGTCGGGTTGTGTCCTTGGGCAAGGAACTTAGCGGACATTGGCTGAACCCAGCGAATTAATGGGTTCTACCAAATTGAAGGAACGTGTGAATTATATACAACACACTGCAATAGCTCCGGTAACCCGACGATGGGCGCGAGGTGATCTGACGATTGCCTGTGTGTTACTCCCCTTGCATTTTTCCAATTAGGGATAAACATGAATATGATATATCCTGATTGCTTAGCGACTGAATAACATGAAATATGGGGTAGTGAGAAGCAAGAAAGATTCGAGACTTTAATTAATGGTCGCTAAATGGTTCTGGTAAAAGCGTAATCATTTTGCTATTATTTCAGGTCGTGGGACACAGACATATAGTAGTTGCAGTATAAAAGCAATTTGGCTACAAGATTAGATATCATAAGTTACAACTGGACTGGGTTATTCCCTCTTATGATTAAGTTGTGTTATAACTTAATGGGGAGGGGGGTTGTGTTTTAAATCGGCTGAAGATGGGTTTGAGGTCTTTTTATTTTTCCTTCAACTTTAATTCTCTTTCTATTTGGGTTGGTTTAGGTTGTACAGGTGTTGTACATTTATGCACGTGGCATGTCACATTAAACTCCGGCTAACTATATCGTCTTAATCAACAAATATAAAGTTTCAATGCGATTCGATACCTTCCTATGTAAGAGGTCGGAGGAACTATTGGCCAATGTGACGTCATAAATTTTTAATATGTTCGTGAACATTTGGAATAATTACATTTAATGTTAATTTGCGAAATTGATCGCACAGTAACAACAGGATACAAATTCCATGCAATGCTACCTTTCTGCTGTTCATTTAACGATTCGTTCATCATATTCACTTGATCCCCCAGGTAAACACGTGCTGGAATGAATATTTTACAATCGGATATGACGCACGAGCATTAAATTACTTCATGGGTCATAGAAACCGTTGTGATGTAATAAATAATAGAAAAACTTACCCCGATCCAATACTGCCATTGATTCCGAAGATTTCTGAAAAATAAACTTTAAATAATAAAAATATCATATATAGGCCTACATAGTAATTGTAATATTTGCCTTATTAACATATTTAATAAGTTCAGCACACCTATAATATTTACATTTTTATCTTTCTGCAAAACCATACTTGGCCAGACAATAAAATAGATAAACCAGCACTAAACTGACTATTTTCATAATTGCATTATTGACTATAATATACATTCATACGTAACAATAGCGATTGTTACTTCACCCTGTATGAATGACGAAACAATCGTAAATTGTTGCGCAAATAAGGTGTATTTTTATGAAATAGATCAATGAAGACTAAAGTATAGATATTTAAATATTCTGTGATGCACCGCTAGCAATGTCGCGCTTGTCAACAATAAACACAAAGAATTCCAAAGCAAAATTGTCGTGATTTCTGGTTGTTTTGTTGTTTGTAGAAATAAAACAATGCAGAAACAAAATACAGTGGAACCCCGCTTACCTGACCACCTATGGGACCGTCATTAAGCGGTCGCGTTAGCGGGGTGGTCGTGTTAGTGAATTTTGATTTGGGGCAAGTTGACGTCACATGCAGCCAAAACGTCCTTTTACTAATTTTTCACCAAATGTGCGTGAACACGCTCATTTAATATTATTGTTTTGATCATAAAAAAAATTAACTTTATTAATTTGGTGACAAAGGCAAATTATTTGGCACTTGTGGTCACTTAAGTTGGATTTGCAGTTTTGGGTTACCGGAGCTATTACAGTGTGTTGTGTATGATTCACACGTTCCTTCAATTTGGTAGAAACCCATTAATCCGCTGGTTCAGGCAATGTCCTGCTTTGCCCAACACAACCGCAGCTGATAGTTTGAGGCAAACTGAAGCATTTTGTCTGTGCAGCCGCATTACGTTTAACCACCGGTGACTAAAACTTGGATATGTGGTATGTGGTGCAATGTAAAGCGATATGTATAATATAATTACCTATGCAAATACAAGTGCAGTAGCACCAAGTGCCATCGCGATTCCAATTCCAATCACAATCATTACCCTCCATGCATTTGTGGATTTTCCTTCAAAAATAATGGAATCTAAGATTTTTATATCGACATAACAGTATAAACAAACCTGGATTGTGCATTGCTGTAGCAAGATCCTCATAAATATCTGTCACATTAACATGTCATTACAAATATAAAAGTCATCAATGAAACCGACTTACCGTTAGATTGGGGCGGCACAGTTGCTCCTTGTGATTCTAAGAGAAAAACAAATGACAATTTGATCGCTTGTCCCAGCATGAATGGCTGTGTGCTACGTGAGGTTGGCATGATGTGGCCCACGTCAGCACATTTAAATGAGTATTTTGCTGAGTCACAATATGGGTATTCCCCTAGATTTGTTACCATACGCTAGTGTAAAGTGTTGTGCGTTACACCAGTGTACTGTTGTTGTGGTGCAGCATTTAAAAACATCTGGTCAGACCTTGGTCCATTAATGCGTTTCGGGTGTGGATTGTTTTCTATTGATGGGTTAAACGTTAAAGGTTCCCGTTTCCAGAGTTAAGTTTATTCATTTTTTGCCCCAGTTTTTAAAAATGGCAAACGAATATAATCACGATACAGGAACGGGAAAAGACGGCAAAACGAACAGTCGTTAAAACACGTCATTAAAAAAAGAGATATAATTTAATAAATATAGCGGACGCGGCCGCCAAACCTAATATTCTAAAAACGGATTCTTCGATGAAATTCGACAGCTTTTGCTTGAATCTCCAGCATTTTGTACAATCAGCCGGTTTTCCTTTCACACGAGAATTACTAACGGGGCGGATTCCAAGTATCATGAAGTGAATCTGTAGCGGCTGCTTCTTTAATAGATAATGATTTATATTGTTTAGGTTATTAGACGGGTAGCATTTTGCTTTATTATTAATATTTGACTCCGATAAGCGCAACGGTACATATACAATAATACATAAGCATAACCGGCTACATAGTTTTATAAGTAGGGATGGGATGTAGGGTACGTTAAGCGTATTCCCGCCCTCGAGAGCACCAGAGCCTAGGCTATACAGACTGTGGATTTGGAAACACAGTGCTGTAAGCCTAGACATCTTGGGTCTGTGTTCTCTCTCATGAAATGAGGTCTTTTATATGCGATTTTGCAACCGAGGAAAAAGAGCATTGCAGAATATCTAAAAGACGCACAATATATAATGTTTGCGGTCGATACAATAGATAATAATTGCGCGCTAGATTTAGACGATTTTCCAGGTCGCGTTGATTGCATCGTGAATTTAGATTTTGCGATTTCTTTTGTTCCTTGGATTTTTCTTGAAACGTCTTCGCTAGCAGCCAATTATGTCGACATCCGACAAATCTTTACGACAAAGCACACATCAAGGTTGGTGGATTTGATGGGCAGGATATTCAAGGTTGCCACAAATGACATTAAATGCGGCTTCCTTTATTTATATTTTGTCCGTAAAACGTATGCGCGAACGTACGTACGCATGCGTGCAAAGACCAACGTCTATTGCGTGAATTGATTCCATCCCCGTACACTGGTATATACTACGAAGTTCTCAACCGTAACTGTACGACGTGTACGTAACATAGGTTCACGATTACGTACGTTGAAAATATACCTGTATGCAACCTGCAGTAACCCTCACTCGTGCCCACAGTCTGGGTTCTGCCGCTTCGAGCACAGTAATACACCTCATGCCCACAGTCGAATTCACAGTAATACACCTTATGCTCACAGTCGAACACAGTAATACACCTCATGCCCACAGTCGAGCACAGTAATACACCTCATGCTCACAGTCGAACACAGTAATACACCTCATGCTCACAGTCGAGCACAGTAATACACCTCATGCTCACAGTCGAACACAGTAATACACCTCATGCTCACAGTCGAGCACAGTAATACACCTCATGCCCACAGTCGAGCACAGTAATACACCTCATGCTCACAGTCGAACACAGTAATACACCTCATGCTCACAGTCGAACACAGTAATATACCTCATGCCCACAGTCGAGCACAGTAATACACCTCATGCTCACAGTCGAACACAGTAATACACCTCATGTCCATAGTCAAACACAGTAATACACCTCATGTCCATAGTCAAACACAGTAATACACCTCATGCCCACAGTCGAGCACAGTAATACACCTCATGCTCACAGTCGAACACAGTAATACACCTCATGTCCATAGTCAAACACAGTAATACACCTCGTGCCCACAGTCGAGCACAGTATTACACCTCTTGCCCACAGTCGAGCACAGTAATACACCTAATGTCCACAGTCGAGCACAGTAATACACCTCATGCTCACAGTCGAGCACAGTAATACACCTCATGTCCACAGTCGAGCACAGTAATACATCTCGTGCTCACAGTCGAGCACAGTAATACACCTCATGCCCACAATCGAGTATAATAATACACCTCATGTCCACAGTCGAGCACAGTAATACACCTCATGTCCACAGTCGAGCACAGTAATACATCTCGTGCTCACAGTCGAGCACAGTAATACATCTCGTACATACGTTTAGTGCAACGATTTAGTTAGTAATTCTGTGGTTATATTTGAATATTTGGCTAGATTTGTAATATTCCTGAAAGACTTCACTTCTGTTCAGCTGACTGGCGACCGATGGAATACAATGACGTCATGCAGGTGAGTTTATTTACAACAATGTGTTACGTGGACTTCCAATAGGTGGCGATATTTACAATGATTTCGTGATCGATTGGATATTTACAGAAATAGTCGTGAAGGCCAGTGTGGAGGGGAGGCTTGGTGGGCGTGTGAAAAGGTTGTCGGCATCGAAAAGTGTTTGTGCATGGTTACTAACTTTGAACTTTGTGAGATCATAATGAGGAGTTCTTTACACCAACCCAGCCTTATCCTGGTGGAAAACAATATTAGAACAAAGCAAAGATAGATTGAGGTAGAGGTAGGTTAATAGAATATTTCCATTGAAACCGTGATGTTCCCCTCACATTGGGATGAAATTACGATTCCGACATAAAATATATCAAATCATTCATTCATAATGTACTTCTATCTGCAACCTGTAGATCTCTTAATCGCTATGTTGTCATAAAGTATGTCATGATGCCATAAGGAATGTAATGACATCACAAAGTATGTTATGATGTCATGAGGAGGGTAATTAACATCATTATGTACGTTATGATGCCATAAGGAATATAATGACATCACAAAGTATGTTATGATGTCATGAGGAGGGTAATGACATCATAAAGTACGTTATGATGTCATGTGAACCATTGTTAGGCATCCGCTCACAAGCTTGTAGGAACTTGAAACCAATTGGA
>CH000828.1:19021-44515 GCA_000149265.1 Ciona savignyi | reverse complement strand
CTGGTTTAAAAGACGTTTACGTCAAAACGTATCTTATATATCTTGTTATTTGAGCTACAATAAATGTAAACCTATCACTAGAACAGCGTAAACCGTCAATGAATTAATTTATATATTTTTTTATTATTCCAATACGGAAGAATTGGTATGGTCGAAGAAAAAATATTGCAAGTTTAAATCGGGTATCAAAATACAAAAGTGTTCCCAGACCGGGAATCGAAGCCGGGCAGCGTGGGTGAGAGCCACGAATCCTAACCACTAGACCACCTGGGACACGAAGACTGGTGAGATAATTTAGAGATTGGTCGAACGAATGTTCATTCCATTTAAACTTTTAAACAGAAACGGAGCGAAAATCTGAATATTTGTACAAAATTAATAATTCCTAACATGCAATGACAGAACAGGAGAGGATAATCATCTTTATCCCAGTGCATAGGAACACCAGCGTGGTTAACCAACGGGAAATCGTCAGATCATCTCGCGCATACGTTCGGGTTACCGGAGCTATTGCAGTGTGTTGTGTATGATTCACACGTTTCTTTTCAATTTAGTACAGTTCAATAATCCACTGAGTGCAGGCAATGTATGTTAAGTGCCTTCCCCACGGAGAAGCCAGACTAGTTAACGACCACAGTAATCAGTCGGGGAGGAATTCGGGAAGTATTATGTATGCCACACTGTTGGGTGAAATTGTTAAAATTTAAATTGTAAAATGCATGCCCCGAGTGAGGATCGAACTCACGACCTTGAGATTATGAGACTCACGCGCTGTCTACTGCGCCATCGAGGCACTACATTTTTATCCCATTCGTATACTGTCAAATTGAAATATTCGCGTTAAACACCTCGTTCGATCTCTGTTTCAAAAGACGTTTAAGTCAAAACGTATCTTATATATTATTATTTGAGCTACAATAAATGTAAACGTATCTCTAGAACAGAGTAAACCGTCAATGAATTAATTTATATCTTTTTTTTATTATTCCAATACGGAAGAATTGGTATGGTCGAAGAAAAAATATTATATTGCGAGTTTAAATCGGGTATCAAAATACAAAAGTGTTCCCAGACCGGGAATCGAACCCGGGCCGCGTGGGTGAGAGCCACGAATCCTAACCACTAGACCACCTGGGACACGAAGAGTGGTGAGATAATTTAGAGATTGGTCCAACGAATTTTCATTCCATTTAAACTTTTAAACAGAAACGGAGCGAAAATCTGAATATTTGTACAAAATTAATACTTCCTAACATGCAATGACAGAACAGGAGAGGATAATTATCTTTATCCCAGTGCATAGGAACACCAGGGTGGTTAACCAACGGGAAATCGTCAGATCATCTCGCGCATACGTTCGGGTTACCGGAGCTATTGCAGTGTGTTGTGTATGATTCACACGTTCCCTTTCAGTTTAGTTCAGTTCATTAATCCACTGAGTGCAGGCAATGTATGTTAAGTGCCTTGCCCAAGGAGAAGCCAGACTAGTTAACGACCACAGTAATCAGTCGAGGAGGAATTCGGGAAGTATTATGTATGCCACACTGTTGGGTGAAATTGTTAAAATTTAAATTGAAATTGTAAAATGCATGCCCCGAGTGAGGATCGAACTCACGACCTTGAGATTATGAGACTCACGCGCTGCCTACTGCGCCATCGAGGCACTACATTTTCATGCCATTCGTATACTGTCAAATTGAAATATTCGAGTTAAACACCTCGTTCGATCTCTGTTTCAAAAGACGTTTAAGTCAAAACGTATCTTATATATTGTTATTTGAGCTACAATAAATGAAACGTATCTCTAGAACAGAGTAAACCGTCAATGAATTAATTTATATCTTTTTTTTATTATTCCAATACGGAAGAATTGGTATGGTCGAAGAAAAAATATTATATTCGCAAGTTTAAATCGGGTATCAAAATACAAAAGTGTTCCCAGACCGGGAATCGAACCCGGGCCGCGTGGGTGAGAGCCACGAATCCTAACCACTAGACCAACTGGGACACAAAGACTGGTGAGATAAGAGATTGGTCGAACGAATTTTCATTCCATTAAAACATTTAAACAGAAACGGAGCGAAAATCTAAATATTTGTACAAAATTAATAATTCCCAACTTGAAATGACAGAACAGGAGAGGTAATCATCTTTATCCCAGTGCATAGGAACACCAGCGTGGTTAACCAACGGGAAATCGTCAGATCATCTCGCGCATACGTTCGGGTTACCGGAGCTATTGCAATGTGTTGTGTATGATTCACACGTTCCCTTTCAGTTTAGTACAGCTCATTAATCCACTGAGTGCAGGCAATGTCTGTTAAGTGCCTTGCCCAAGGAGAAGCCAGGCTAGTTAACGACCACAGTAATCAGTCGGGGAGGAATTCGGGAAGTATTATGTATGCCACACTGTTGGGTGAAATTGTTAAAATTTAAATTGTAATATGCATGCCCCGAGTGAGGATCGAACTCACGACCTTGAGATTATGAGACTCACGTGCTGCCTACTGCGCCATCGAGGCACTACATTTTTATGCCATTCGTATACTGTCAAATTGAAATATTCGCGTTAAACACCTCGTTCGATCTCTGTTTCAAAAGACGTTTAAGTCAAAACGTATCTTATATATTGTTGTTTGAGCTACAATAAATGTGAACGTATCTCTAGAACAGAGTAAACCGTCAATGAATTAATTTATATATATTTTTTTTATTATTCCAATACGGAAGAATTGGGTATGGTCGAAGAAAATATATTATATTGCAAGTTTAAATCGGGTATCAAAATACAAAAGTGTTCCCAGACCGGGAATCGAACCCGGGCCGCGTGGGTGAGAGCCACGGATCCTAACCACTATACCACCTGGGACACGAAGACTTGTGAGATAATTTAGAGATTGGTCGAACGAATTTTCATTCCATTTAAACTTTTAAACAGAAACGGGGCGAATATCTGAATATTTGTACAAAATTAATACTTCCTAACATGCAATGACAGAACAGGAGAGGATAATCATCTTTATCCCAGTGCATAGGAACACCTGCAGGGTGGTTAACCAACGGGAAATCGTCAGATCATCTCGCGCATACGTTCGGGTTACCGGAGCTATTGCAGTGTGTTGTGTATGATTCACACGTTTCTTTTCAATTTAGTACAGTTCATTAATCCACTGAGTGCAGGCAATGTCTGTTAAGTGCCTTGCCCAAAGAGAAGCCAGACTAGTTAACGACCACAGTAATCAGTCGGGGAGAAATTCGGAAGTATTATGTATGCCACACTGTTGGGTGAAATTGTTAAAATTGACATTTAAATTGTAAAATGCATGCCCCGAGTGAGGATCGAACTCACGACCTGGAGATTATGAGACTCACGCGCGGCCTACTGCGCCATCGAGGTACTACATTTTTATGCCAATCGTATACTGTCAAATTGAAATATTCGCGTTAAACACCTCGTTCGATCTCTGTTTCAAAAGACGTTTACGTCAAAACGTATCTTATATATTGTTATTTGAGCTACAATAAATGTGAACGTATCTCTAGAACAGAGTAAACGTCAATGAATTAATTTATATTTTTTTTTATTATTCCAATACGGAAGAATTGGTATGGTCGAAGAAAAAAATATTATATTGCAAGTTTAAATCGGGTATCAAAATACAAAAGTGTTCCCAGACCGGGAATCGAACCCGGGCCGCGTGGGTGAGAGCCACGAATCCTAACCACTAGACCACCTGGGACACGAAGACTTGTGAGATAATTTAGAGATTGGTCGAACGAATTTTCATTCCATTTAAACTTTTAAACAGAAACGGAGCGAAAATCTGAATATTTGTACAAAATTAATACTTCCTAACATGCAATGACAGAACAGGAGAGGATAATCATCTTTATCCCAGTGCATAGGAACCCCTGCAGGGTGGTTAACCAACGGGAAATCGTCAGATCATCTCGCGCATACGTTCGGGTTACCGGAGCTATTTCAGTGTGTTGTGTATTGATTCACACGTTTCTTTTCAATTTAGTACAGTTCATTAATCCACTGAGTGCAGGCAATGTCTGTTAAGTGCCTTGCCCAAGGAGAAGCCAGACTAGTTAACGACCACAGTAATTAGTCGGGGAGGAATTCGGAAGTATTATGTATGCCACACTGTTGGATGAAATTGTTAAAATTTAAATTGAAATTGTAAAATGCATGCCCCGAGTGAGGATCGAACTCACGACCTTGAGATTATGAGACTCACGCGCTGCCTACTGCGCCATCGAGGCACTACATTTTTATGCCATTCGTATACTGTCAAATTGAAATATTTGCGTTAAACACCGCTTTCGATCTCTGTTTAAAAGTCGTTTACGTCAAAACGTATCTTATATATTGTTATTTGAGCTACAATTAATGTAAACCTATCACTAGAACAGCGTAAACCGTCAATGAATTAATTTATATTTTTTTTTATTATTCCAATACGGAAGAATTGGTATGGTCGAAGAAAAAATATTGCAAGCTTAAATCGGGTATCAAAATACAAAAGTGTTCCCAGACCGGGAATCGAACCCGGGCCGCGTGGGTGAGAGCCACGAATCCTAACCACTAGACCACCTGGGACACGAAGACTGGTGAGATAATTTAGAGATTGGTCGAACGAGTGTTCATTTCATTTAAACTTTTAAATAGAAACGGAGCGAAAATCTGAATAATTGTACAAAATTAATACTTCTTAACATGCAATGACAGAACAGGAGAGGATAATCATCTTTATCCCAGTGCATAGGAACACCTGCAGGGTGGTTAACCAACGGGAAATCGTCAGATCATCTCGGGCATACGTTCGGGTTACCGGAGCTATTGCAGTGTGTTGTGTATGATTCACACGTTCCCTTTCAGTTTAGTTCAGTTCATTAATCCACTGAGTGCAGGCAATGTATGTTAAGTGCCTTGCCCAAGGAGAAGCCAGACTAGTTAACGACCACAGTAATCAGTCGAGGAGGAATTCGGGAAGTATTATGTATGCCACACTGTTGGGTGAAATTGTTAAAATTTAAATTGAAATTGTAAAATGCATGCCCCGAGTGAGGATCGAACTCACGACCTTGAGATTATGAGACTCACGCGCTGCCTACTGCGCCATCGAGGCACTACATTTTCATGCCATTCGTATACTGTCAAATTGAAATATTCGAGTTAAACACCTCGTTCGATCTCTGTTTCAAAAGACGTTTAAGTCAAAACGTATCTTATATATTGTTATTTGAGCTACAATAAATGAAACGTATCTCTAGAACAGAGTAAACCGTCAATGAATTAATTTATATCTTTTTTTTATTATTCCAATACGGAAGAATTGGTATGGTCGAAGAAAAAATATTATATTGCAAGTTTAAATCGGGTATCAAAATACAAAAGTGTTCCCAGACCGGGAATCGAACCCGGGCCGCGTGGGTGAGAGCCACGAATCCTAACCACTAGACCACCTGGGACACGAAGACTGGTGAGATAATTTAGAGATTGGTCGAACGAATGTTCATTTCATTTAAACTTTTAAATAGAAACGGAGCGAAAATCTGAATATTTGTACAAAATTAATACTTCTTAACATGCAATGACAGAACAGGAGAGGATAATCATCTTTATCCCAGTGCATAGGAACACCTGCAGGGTGGTTAACCAACGGGAAATCGTCAGATCATCTCGCGCATACGTTCGGGTTACCGGAGCTATTGCAGTGTGTTGTGTATGATTCACACGTTCCCTTTCAGTTTAGTACAGTTCATTAATCCACTCAGTGCAGGCAATGTATGTTAAGTGCCTTGCCCAAGGAGAAGCCAGACTAGTTAACGACCACAGTAATCAGTCGAGGAGGAATTCGGGAAGTATTATGTATGCCACACTGTTGGGTGAAATTGTTAAAATTTAAATTGAAATTGTAAAATGCATGCCCCGAGTGAGGATCGAACTCACGACCTTGAGATTATGAGACTCACGCGCTGCCTACTGCGCCATCGAGGCACTACATTTTCATGCCATTCGTATACTGTCAAATTGAAATATTCGAGTTAAACACCTCGTTCGATCTCTGTTTCAAAAGACGTTTAAGTCAAAACGTATCTTATATATTGTTATTTGAGCTACAATAAATGAAACGTATCTCTAGAACAGAGTAAACCGTCAATGAATTAATTTATATCTTTTTTTTATTATTCCAATACGGAAGAATTGGTATGGTCGAAGAAAAAATATTATATTGCAAGTTTAAATCGGGTATCAAAATACAAAAGTGTTCCCAGACCGGGAATCGAATCCGGGCCGCGTGGGTGAGAGCCACGAATCCTAACCACTAGACCACCTGGGACACAAAGACTGGTGAGATAAGAGATTGTTCGAACGAATTTTCATTCCATTAAAACATTTAAACAGAAACGGAGCGAAAATCTAAATATTTGTACAAAATTAATAATTCCCAACTTGCAATGACAGAACAGGAGAGGTAATCATCTTTATCCCAGTGCATAGGAACACCAGGGTGGTTAACCAACGGGAAATCGTCAGATCATCTCGCGCATACGTTCGGGTTACCGGAGCTATTGCAGTGTGTTGTGTATGATTCACACGTTTCTTTTCAATTTAGTACAGTTCATTAATCCACTGAGTGCAGGCAATGTCTGTTAAGTGCCCTGCCCAAAGAGAAGCCAGACTAGTTAACGACCACAGTAATCAGTCGGGGAGAAATTCGGAAGTGTTATGTATGCCACACTGTTGGGTGAAATTGTTAAAATTTACATTAAAATTGTAAAATGCATGCCCCGAGTGAGGATCGAACTCACGACCTGGAGATTATGAGACTCACGCGCTGCCTACTGCGCCATCGAGGTACTACATTTTTATGCCAATCGTATACTGTCAAATTGAAATATTCGCGTTAAACACCGCTTTCGATCTCTGTTTAAAAGACGTTTACGTCAAAACATATCTTATATATTGTTATTTGAGCTACAATAAATGTGAACCTATCACTAGAACAGCGTAAACCGTCAATGAATTAATTTATATTTTTTTTTATTATTCCAATACGGAAGAATTGGTATGGTCGAAGAAAAAATATTGCAAGTTTAAATCGGGTATCAAAATACAAAAGTGTTCCCAGACCGGGAATCGAACCCGGGCAGCGTGGGTGAGAGCCACGAATCCTAACCACTAGACCACCTGGGACACGAAGACTGGTGAGATAATTTAGAGATTGGTCGAACGAATGTTCATTCCATTTAAACTTTTAAACAGAAACGGAGCGAAAATCTGAATATTTGTACAAAATTAATACTTCCTAACATGCAATGACAAAACAGGAGAGGATAATCATCTTTATCCCAGTGCATAGGAACACCTGCAGGGTGGTTAACCAACGGGAAATCGTCAGATCATCTCGCGCATACGTTCGGGTTACCGGAGCTATTGCAGTGTGTTGTGTATGATTCACACGTTTCTTTTCAATTTAGTACAGTTCAATAATCCACTGAGTGCAGGCAATGTATGTTAAGTGCCTTCCCCACGGTAGAAGCCAGACTAGTTAACGACCACAGTAATCAGTCGGGGAGGAATTCGGGAAGTATTATGTATGCCACACTGTTGGGTGAAATTGTTAAAATTTAAATTGTAAAATGCATGCCCCGAGTGAGGATCGAACTCACGACCTTGAGATTATGAGACTCACGCGCTGTCTACTGCGCCATCGAGGCACTACATTTTTATGCCATTCGTATACTGTCAAATTGAAATATTCGCGTTAAACACCTCGTTCGATCTCTGTTTCAAAAGACGTTTAAGTCAAAACGTATCTTATATATTATTATTTGAGCTACAATAAATGTAAACGTATCTCTAGAACAGAGTAAACCGTCAATGAATTAATTTATATCTTTTTTTTATTATTCCAATACGGAAGAATTGGTATGGTCGAAGAAAAAATATTATATTGCGAGTTTAAATCGGGTATCAAAATACAAAAGTGTTCCCAGACCGGGAATCGAACCCGGGCCGCGTGGGTGAGAGCCACGAATCCTAACCACTAGACCACCTGGGACACGAAGAGTGGTGAGATAATTTAGAGATTGGTCCAACGAATTTTCATTCCATTTAAACTTTTAAACAGAAACGGAGCGAAAATCTGAATATTTGTACAAAATTAATACTTCCTAACATGCAATGACAGAACAGGAGAGGATAATTATCTTTATCCCAGTGCATAGGAACACCAGGGTGGTTAACCAACGGGAAATCGTCAGATCATCTCGCGCATACGTTCGGGTTACCGGAGCTATTTCAGTGTGTTGTGTATGATTCACACGTTTCTTTTCAATTAAGTACAGTTCATTAATCCACTGAGTGCAGGCAATGTATGTTAAGTGCCTTCCCCAAGGAGAAGCCAGACTAGTTAACGACCACAGTAATCAGTCGGGGAGGAATTCGGAAGTATTATGTATGCCACACTGTTGGATGAAATTGTTAAAATTTAAATTGAAATTGTAAAATGCATGCCCCCGAGTGAGGATCGAACTCACGACCTTAAGATTATGAGACTCACGCGCTGCCTACTGCGCCATCGAGGCACTACAATTTTATGCCATTCGTATACTGTCAAATTGAAATATTTGCGTTAAACACCGCTTTCGATCTCTGTTTAAAAGTCGTTTACGTCAAAACGTATCTTATATATTGTTATTTGAGCTACAATTAATGTAAACCTATCACTAGAACAGCGTAAACCGTCAATGAATTAATTTATATTTTTTTATTATTCCAATACGGAAGAATTGGTATGGTCGAAGACAAAATATTGCAAGTTTAAATCGGGTATCAAAATACAAAAGTGTTCCCAGACCGGGAATCGAACCCGGGCCGCGTGGGTGAGAGCCACGAATCCTAACCACTAGACCACCTGGGACACGAAGACTGGTGAGATAATTTAGAGATTGGTCGAACGAATGTTCATTTCATTTAAACTTTTAAATAGAAACGGAGCGAAAATCTGAATATTTGTACAAAATTAATACTTCTTAACATGCAATGACAGAACAGGAGAGGATAATCATCTTTATCCCAGTGCATAGAGAACACCTGCAGGGTGGTTAACCAACGGGAAATCGTCAGATCATCTCGCGCATACGTTCGGGTTACCGGAGCTATTGCAGTGTGTTGTGTATGATTCACACGTTTCTTTTCAATTTAGTACAGTTCAATAATCCACTGAGTGCAGGCAATGTATGTTAAGTGCCTTCCCCACGGAGAAGCCAGACTAGTTAACGACCACAGTAATCAGTCGGGGAGGAATTCGGGAAGTATTATGTATGCCACACTGTTGGGTGAAATTGTTAAAATTAAATTGAAATTGTAAAATGCATGCCCCGAGTGAGGATCGAACTCACGACCTTGAGATTATGAGACTCACGCGCTGTCTACTGCGCCATCGAGGCACTACATTTTTATGCCATTCGTATACTGTCAAATTGAAATATTTGCGTTAAACACCTCGTTCGATCTCTGTTTCAAAAGACGTTTAAGTCAAAACGTATCTTATATATTGTTATTTGAGCTACAATAAATGTAAACGTATCACTAGAACAGAGTAAACCGTCAATGAATTAATTTATATCTTTTTTTTTATTATTCCAATACGGAAGAATTGGTATGGTCGAAGAAAAAATATTATATTGCGAGTTTAAATCGGGTATCAAAATACAAAAGTGTTCCCAGACCGGGAATCGAACCCGGGCCGCGTGGGTGAGAGCCACGAATCCTAACCACTAGACCACCTGGGACACGAAGAGTGGTGAGATAATTTAGAGATTGGTCCAACGAATTTTCATTCCATTTAAACTTTTAAACAGAAACGGAGCGAAAATCTGAATATTTGTACAAAATTAATACTTCCTAACATGCAATGACAGAACAGGAGAGGATAATTATCTTTATCCCAGTGCATAGGAACACCTGCAGGGTGGTTAACCAACGGGAAATCGTCAGATCATCTCGCGCATACGTTCGGGTTACCGGAGCTATTGCAGTGTGTTGTGTATGATTCACACGTTTCTTTTCAATTTAGTACAGTTCATTAATCCACTGAGTGCAGGCAATGTCTGTTAAGTGCCTTGCCCAAGGAGAAGCCAGACTAGTTAACGACCACAGTAATCAGTCGGGGAGAAATTCGGAAGTATTATGTATGCCACACTGTTGGGTGAAATTGTTAAAATTTACATTAAAATTGTAAAATGCATGCCCCGAGTGAGGATCGAACTCACGACCTTGAGATTATGAGACTCACGCGCTGCCTACTGCGCCATCGAGGTACTACATTTTTATGCCATTCGTATACTGTCAAATTGAAATATTCGCGTTAAACAGCTCGTTCGATCTCTGTTTCAAAAGACGTTTACGTCAAAACGTATCTTATATATTGTTATTTGAGCTACCATAAATGTGAACGTATCTCTAGGACAGAGTAAACGTCAATGAATTAATTTATATTTTTTTATTATTCCAATACGGAAGAATTGGTATGGGATCGAAGAAAAAATATTATATTGCAAGTTTAAATCGGGTATCAATATACAAAAGAGTTCCCAAACCGGGAATCGAACCCGGGCCGCGTGGGTGAGAGCCACGAATCCTAACCACTAGACCACCTGGGACACGAAGACTTGTGAGATAATTTAGAGATTGGTCGAACGAATTTTCATTAAATTTAAACTTTTAATCTGAAACGGAGCGAAAATCTGAATATTTGTATACAATTAATACTTCCTAACATGCAATGACAGAACAGGAGAGGATAATCATCTTTATCCCAGTGCATAGGAACACCAGGGGTGGTTAACCAACGGGAAATCGTCAGATCATCTCGCGCATACGTTCGGGTTACCGGAGCTATTGCAGTGTGTTGTGTATGATTCACACGTTTCTTTTCAATTTAGTACAGTTCATTAATCCACTGAGTGCAGGCAATGTCTGTTAAGTGCCCTGCCCAAAGAGAAGCCAGACTAGTTAACGACCACAGTAATCAGTCGGGGAGAAATTCGGAAGTGTTATGTATGCCACACTGTTGGGTGAAATTGTTAAAATTTACATTAAAATTGTAAAATGCATGCCCCGAGTGAGGATCGAACTCACGACCTGGAGATTATGAGACTCACGCGCTGCCTACTGCGCCATCGAGGTACTACATTTTTATGCCAATCGTATACTGTCAAATTGAAATATTCGCGTTAAACACCTCGTTCGATCTCTGTTTCAAAAGACGTTTACGTCAAAACATATCTTATATATTGTTATTTGAGCTACAATAAATGTGAACGTATCTCTAGAACAGAGTAAACGTCAATGAATTAATTTATATTTTTTTTTATTATTCCAATACGGAAGAATTGGTATGGTCGAAGAAAAAATATTATATTGCAAGTTTAAATCGGGTATCAAAATACAAAAGTGTTCCCAGACCGGGAATCGAACCCGGGCCGCGTGGGTGAGAGCCACGAATCCTAACCACTAGACCACCTGGGACACGAAGACTTGTGAGATAATTTAGAGATTGGTCGAACGAATTTTCATTCCATTTAAACTTTTAAACAGAAACGGAGCGAAAATCTGAATATTTGTACAAAATTAATACTTCCTAACATGCAATGACAGAACAGGAGAGGATAATCATCTTTATCCCAGTGCATAGGAACACCAGGGTGGTTAACCAACGGGAAATCGTCAGATCATCTCGCGCATTCGTTCGGGTTACCGGAGCTTTTGCAGTGTGTTGTGTATGATTCACACGTTTCTTTTCAATTTAGTACAGTTCATTAATCCACTGAGTGCAGGCAATCTATGTTAAGTGCCTTGCCCAAGGAGAAGCCAGACTAGTTTACGACCACAGTAATCAGTCGGGGAGGAATTCGGGAAGTATTATGTATGCCACACTGTTGGGTGAAATTGTTAAAATTTAAATTGTAAAATGCATGCCCCGAGTGAGGATCGAACTCACGACCTTGAGATTATGAGACTCACGCGCTGCCTACTGCGCCATCGAGGCACTACATTTTCATGCCATTCGTATACTGTCAAATTGAAATATTCGCGTTAAACACCTCGTTCGATCTCTGTTTCAAAAGACGTTTAAGTCAAAACGTATCTTATATATTGTTATTTGAGCTACAATAAATGTAAACGTATCTCTAGAACAGAGTAAACCGTCAATGAATTAATTTATATCTTTTTTTTTATTATTCCAATGCGGAAGAATTGGTATGGTCGAAGAAAAAATATTATATTGCGAGTTTAAATCGGGTATCAAAATACAAAAGTGTTCCCAGACCGGGAATCGAACCCGGGCCGCGTGGGTGAGAGCCACGAATCCTAACCACTAGACCACCTGGGACACGAAGAGTGGTGAGATAATTTAGAGATTGTTCGAACGAATTTTCATTCCATTAAAACATTTAAACAGAAACGGAGCGAAAATCTAAATATTTGTAAAAAATTAATAATTCCCAACTTGCAATGACAGAACAGGAGAGGATAATCATCTTTATCCCAGTGCATAGGAACACCAGGGTGGTTAGACCAACGGGAAATCGTCAGATCATCTCGCGCATACGTTCGGGTTACCGGAGCTATTGCAGTGTGTTGTGTATGATTCACACGTTTCTTTTCAATTTAGTACAGCTCATTAATCCACTGAGTGCAGGCAATGTCTGTTAAGTGCCTTGCCCAAGGAGAAGCCAGACTAGTTAACGACCACAGTAATCAATCGGGGAGGAATTCGGGAAGTATTATGTATGCCACACTGTTGGGTGAAATTGTTAAAATTTAAATTGTAAAATGCATGCCCCGAGTGAGGATCGAACTCACGACCTTGAGATTATGAGACTCACGCGCTGCCTACTGCGCCATCGAGGCACTACATTTTCATGCCATTCGTATACTGTCAAATTGAAATATTCGCGTTAAACACCTCGTTCGATCTCTGTTTCAAAAGACGTTTAAGTCAAAACGTATCTTATATATTGTTATTTGAGCTACAATAAATGTAAACGTTTCTCTAGAACAGAGTAAACCGTCAATGAATTAATTTATATCTTTTTTTTATTATTCCAATACGGAAGAATTGGTATGGTCGAAGAAAAAATATTATATTGCGAGTTTAAATCGGGTATCAAAATACAAAAGTGTTCCCAGACCGGGAATCGAACCCGGGCCGCGTGGGTGAGAGCCACGAATCCTAACCACTAGACCACCTGGGACACGAAGAGTGGTGAGATAATTTAGAGATTGGTCGAACGAATGTTCATTTCATTTAAACTTTTAAATAGAAACGGAGCGAAAATCTGAATATTTGTACAAAATTAATACTTCTTAACATGCAATGACAGAACAGGAGAGGATAATCATCTTTATCCCAGTGCATAGGAACACCTGCAGGGTGGTTAACCAACGGGAAATCGTCAGATCATCTCGCGCATACGTTCGGGTTACCGGAGCTATTGCAGTGTGTTGTGTATGATTCACACGTTCCCTTTCAGTTTAGTACAGTTCATTAATCCACTGAGTGCAGGCAATGTATGTTAAGTGCCTTCCCCAAGGAGAAGCCAGACTAGTTAACGACCACAGTAATCAGTCGAGGAGGAATTCGGGAAGTATTATGTATGCCACACTGTTGGGTGAAATTGTTAAAATTTAAATTGAAATTGTAAAATGCATGCCCCGAGTGAGGATCGAACTCACGACCTTGAGATTATAAGACTCACGCGCTGCCTACTGCGCCATCGAGGCACTACATTTTCATGCCATTCGTATACTGCCAAATTGAAATATTCGAGTTAAACACCTCGTTCGATCTCTGTTTCAAAAGACGTTTAAGTCAAAACGTATCTTATATATTGTTATTTGAGCTACAATAAATGAAACGTATCTCTTGAACAGAGTAAACCGTCAATGAATTAATTTATATCTTTTTTTTATTATTCCAATACGGAAGAATTGGTATGGTCGAAGAAAAAATATTATATTGCAAGTTTAAATCGGGTATCAAAATATAAAAGTGTTCCCAGACCGGGAATCGAATCCGGGCCGCGTGGGTGAGAGCTACGAATCCTAACCACTAGACCACCTGGGACACAAAGACTGGTGAGATAAGAGATTGTTCGAACGAATTTTCATTCCATTAAAACATTTAAACAGAAACGGAGCGAAAATCTAAATATTTGTAAAAAATTAATAATTCCCAACTTGCAATGACAGAACAGGAGAGGTAATCATCTTTATCCCAGTGCATAGGAACACCAGGGTGGTTAACCAACGGGAAATCGTCAGATCATCTCGCGCATACGTTCGGGTTACCGGAGCTATTGCAGTGTGTTGTGTATGATTCACACGTTTCTTTTCAATTTAGTACAGCTCATTAATCCACTGAGTGCAGGCAATGTCTGTTAAGTGCCTTGCCCAAGGAGAAGCCAGACTAGTTAACGACCACAGTAATCAATCGGGGAGGAATTCGGGAAGTATTATGTATGCCACACTGTTGGGTGAAATTGTTAAAATTTAAATTGTAAAATGCATGCCCCGAGTGAGGATCGAACTCACGACCTTGAGATTATGAGACTCACGCGCTGTCTACTGCGCCATCGAGGCACTACATTTTGATGCCATTCGTATACTGTCAAATTGAAATATTCGCGTTAAACACCTCGTTCGATCTCTGTTTCAAAAGACGTTTAAGTCAAAACGTATCTTATATATTGTTATTTGAGCTACAATAAATGTAAACGTATCTCTAGAACAGAGTAAACCGTCAATGAATTAATTTATATCTTTTTTTTTATTATTCCAATACGGAAGAATTGGTATGGTCGAAGAAAAAATATTATATTGCGAGTTTAAATCGGGTATCAAAATACAAAAGTGTTCCCAGACCGGGAATCGAACCCGGGCCGCGTGGGTGAGAGCCACGAATCCTAACCACTAGACCACCTGGGACACGAAGAGTGGTGAGATAATTTAGAGATTGGTCCAACGAATTTTCATTCCATTTAAACTTTTAAACAGAAACGGAGCGAAAATCTGAATATTTGTACAAAATTAATACTTCCTAACATGCAATGACAGAACAGGAGAGGATAATTATCTTTATCCCAGTGCATAGGAACACCAGTGTGGTTAACCAACGGGAAATCGTCAGATCATCTCGCGCATACGTTCGGGTTACCGGAGCTATTTCAGTGTGTTGTGTATGATTCACACGTTTCTTTTCAATTTAGTACAGTTCATTAATCCACTGAGTGCAGGCAATGTCTGTTAAGTGCCTTGCCCAAGGAGAAGCCAGACTAGTTAACGACCACAGTAATCAGTCGGGGAGGAATTCGGAAGTATTATGTATGCCCACTGTTGGATGAAATTGTTAAAATTTAAATTGAAATTGTAAAATGCATGCCCCGAGTGAGGATCGAACTCACGACCTTGAGATTATGAGACTCACGCGCTGCCTACTGCGCCATCGAGGCACTACATTTTTATGCCATTCGTATACTGTCAAATTGAAATATTTGCGTTAAACGCCGCTTTCGATCTCTGTTTAAAAGTCGTTTACGTCAAAACGTATCTTATATATTGTTATTTGAGCTACAATTAATGTAAACCTATCACTAGAACAGCGTAAACCGTCAATGAATTAATTTATATATTTTTTTATTATTCCAATACGGAAGAATTGGTATGGTCGAAGAAAAAATATTGCAAGCTTAAATCGGGTATCAAAATACAAAAGTGTTCCCAGACCGGGAATCGAACTCGGGCCGCGTGGGTGAGAGCCACGAATCCTAACCACTAGACCACCTGGGACACGAAGACTGGTGAGATAATTTAGAGATTGGTCGAACGAATGTTCATTTCATTTAAACTTTTAAATAGAAACGGAGCGAAAATCTGAATAATTGTACAAAATTAATACTTCTTAACATGCAATGACAGAACAGGAGAGGATAATCATCTTTATCCCAGTGCATAGGAACACCTGCAGGGTGGTTAACCAACGGAAAAATCGTCAGATCATCTCGCGCATACGTTCGGGTTACCGGAGCTATTGCAGTGTGTTGTGTATGATTCACACGTTCCCTTTCAGTTTAGTTCAGTTCATTAATCCACTGAGTGCAGGCAATGTATGTTAAGTGCCTTGCCCAAGGAGAAGCCAGACTAGTTAACGACCACAGTAATCAGTCGAGGAGGAATTCGGGAAGTATTATGTATGCCACACTGTTGGGTGAAATTGTTAAAATTTAAATTGAAATTGTAAAATGCATGCCCCGAGTGAGGATCGAACTCACGACCTTGAGATTATGAGACTCACGCGCTGCCTACTGCGCCATCGAGGCACTACATTTCCATGCCATTCGTATACTGTCAAATTGAAATATTCGAGTTAAACACCTCGTTCGATCTCTGTTTCAAAAGACGTTTAAGTCAAAACGTATCTTATATATTGTTATTTGAGCTACAATAAATGAAACGTATCTCTAGAACAGAGTAAACCGTCAATGAATTAATTTATATCTTTTTTTTATTATTCCAATACGGAAGAGTTGGTATGGTCGAAGAAAAAATATTATATTGCAAGTTTAAATCGGGTATCAAAATACAAAAGTGTTCCCAGACCGGAAATCGAATCCGGGCCGCGTGGGTGAGAGCCACGAATCCTAACCACTAGACCACCTGGGACACAAAGACTGGTGAGATAAGAGATTGGTCGAACGAATTTTCATTCCATTAAAACATTTAAACAGAAACGGAGCGAAAATCTAAATATTTGTACAAAATTAATAATTCCCAACTTGCAATGACAGAACAGGAGAGGTAATCATCTTTATCCCAGTGCATAGGAACACCAGGGTGGTTAACCAACGGGAAATCGTCAGATCATCTCGCGCATACGTTCGGGTTACCGGAGCTATTGCAGTGTGTTGTGTATGATTCACACGTTTCTTTTCAATTTAGTACAGTTCAATAATCCACTGAGTGCAGGCAATGTATGTTAAGTGCCTTGCCCACGGAGAAGCCAGACTAGTTAACGACCACAGTAATCAGTCGGGGAGGAATTCGGAAGTATTATGTATGCCACATTGTTGGGTGAAATTGTTAAAATTTAAATTGAAATTGTAAAATGCATGCCCCGAGTGAGGATCGAACTCACGACCTTGAGATTATGAGACTCACGCGCTGCCTACTGCGCCATCGAGGCACTACATTTTCATGCCATTCGTATACTGTCAAATTGAAATATTCGCGTTAAACACCTCGTTCGATCTCTGTTTCAAAAGACGTTTAAGTCAAAACGTATCTTATATATTGTTATTTGAGCTACAATAAATGTAAACGTTTCTCTAGAACAGAGTAAACCGTCAATGAATTAATTTATATCTTTTTTTTATTATTCCAATACGGAAGAATTGGTATGGTCGAAGAAAAAATATTATATTGCGAGTATAAATCGGGTATCAAAATACAAAAGTGTTCCCAGACCGGGAATCGAACCCGGGCCGCGTGGGTGAGAGCCACGAATCCTAACCACTAGACCACCTGGGACACGAAGAGTGGTGAGATAATTTAGAGATTGGTCCAACGAATTTTCATTCCATTTAAACTTTTAAACAGAAACGGAGCGAAAATCTGAATATTTGTACAAAATTAATACTTCCTAACATGCAATGACAGAACAGGAGAGGATAATTATCTTTATCCCAGTGCATAGGAACACCAGGGTGGTTAACCAACGGGAAATCGTCAGATCATCTCGCGCATACGTTCGGGTTACCGGAGCTATTTCAGTGTGTTGTGTATGATTCACACGTTTCTTTTCAATTAAGTACAGTTCATTAATCCACTGAGTGCAGGCAATGTATGTTAAGTGCCTTTCCCAGCAAGGAAAAGCCAGACTAGTTAACGACCACAGTAATCAGTCGGGGAGGAATTCGGAAGTATTATGTATGCCACACTGTTGGATGAAATTGTTAAAATTTAAATTGAAATTGTAAAATGCATGCCCCGAGTGAGGATCGAACTCACGACCTTGAGATTATGAGACTCACGCGCTGCCTACTGCGCCATCGATGCACTACAATTTTATGCCATTCGTATACTGTCAAATTGAAATATTTGCGTTAAACACCGCTTTCGATCTCTGTTTAAAAGTCGTTTACGTCAAAACGTATCTTATATATTGTTATTTGAGCTACAATAAATGTAAACCTATCACTAGAACAGCGTAAACCGTCAATGAATTAATTTATATTTTTTTTTATTATTCCAATACGGAAGAATTGGTATGGTCGAAGAAAAAATATTGCAAGTTTCAATCGGGTATCAAAATACAAAAGTGTTCCCAGACCGGGAATCGAACCCGGGCCGCGTGGGTGAGAGCCACGAATCCTAACCACTAGACCACCTGGGACACGAAGACTGGTGAGATAATTTAGAGATTGGTCGAAAGAATGTTCATTTCATTTAAACTTTTAAATAGAAACGGAGCGAAAATCTGAATATTTGTACAAAATTAATACTTCTTAACATGCAATGACAGAACAGGAGAGGATAATCATCTTTATCCCAGTGCATAGGAACACCTGCAGGGTGGTTAACCAACGGGAAATCGTCAGATCATCTCGCGCATACGTTCGGGTTACCGGAGCTATTGCAGTGTGTTGTGTATGATTCACATGTTCCCTTTCAGTTTAGTACAGTTCATTAATCCACTGAGTGCAGGCAATGTATGTTAAGTGCCTTGCCCAAGGAGAAGCCAGACTAGTTAACGACCACAGTAATCAGTCGAGGAGGAATTCGGGAAGTATTATGTATGCCACACTATTGGGTGAAATTGTTAAAATTTAAATTGAAATTGTAAAATGCATGCCCCGAGTGAGGATTGAACTCACGACCTTGAGATTATGAGACTCACGCGCTGCCTACTGCGCCATCGAGGCACTACATTTTCATCCCATTCGTATACTGTCAAATTGAAATATTCGAGTTAAACACCTCGTTCGATCTCTGTTTCAAAAGACGTTTAAGTCAAAACGTATCTTATATATTGTTATTTGAGCTACAATAAATGAAACGTATCTCTAGAACAGAGTAAACCGTCAATGAATTAATTTATATCTTTTTTTTATTATTCCAATACGGAAGAATTGGTATGGTCGAAGAAAAAATATTATATTGCAAGTTTAAATCGGGTATCAAAATACAAAAGTGTTCCCAGACCGGGAATCGAATCCGGGCCGCGTGGGTGAGAGCCACGAATCCTAACCACTAGACCACCTGGGACACAAAGACTGGTGAGATAAGAGATTGTTCGAACGAATTTTCATTCCATTAAAACATTTAAACAGAAACGGAGCGAAAATCTAAATATTTGTACAAAATTAATAATTCCCAACTTGCAATGACAGAACAGGAGAGGTAATCATCTTTATCCCAGTGCATAGGAACACCAGGGTGGTTAACCAACGGGAAATCGTCAGATCATCTCGCGCATACGTTCGGGTTACCGGAGCTATTGCAGTGTGTTGTGTATGATTCACACGTTTCTTTTCAATTTAGTACAGTTCAATAATTCACTGAGTGCAGGCAATGTATGTTAAGTGCCTTGCCCACGGAGAAGCCAGACTAGTTAACGACCACAGTAATTAGTCGGGGAGGAATTCGGGAAGTATTATGTATGCCACACTGTTGGGTGAAATTGTTAAAATTTAAATTGTAAAATGCATGCCCCGAGTGAGGCTCGAACTCACGACCTTGAGATTATGAGACTCACGCGCTGCCTACTGCGCCATCGAGGCACTACATTTTCATGCCATTCGTATACTGTCAAATTGAAATATTCGCGTTAAACACCTCGTTCGATCTCTGTTTCAAAAGACGTTTAAGTCAAAACGTATCTTATATATTGTTATTTGAGCTACAATAAATGTAAACGTTTCTCTAGAACAGAGTTAAGGCCGATTCCCACCGCCGAACGATACGACAACGATCGGGGATTCCCCAAAAGTTTTCCGTTTCTCCGACTCACAACGTTACGACGCTCTGATGTCGTACGATCACCGTATGCACATTGGTACGACCATACGACGGGTTACTGTTTTTACAATCTCGAGTCAATAAATCTAAGTATTGGAATAACACAAGCGATCTGGACAACTACTAAAATATTCCATTTAATTTCTATACCCCACGAGAACCTAATCTAGTTTATAATGCATACAAACACAAGTCTGATTTAAAATGTGAAATATGTTTCATAACTACAACAAATATATCTGAAAAAGGAAACTTTTGTGTATTTCGGCAAGAAAGTGGTGTGAAAATTGCATACAGTAGGGGATAAATCACAGATTACAAGACTAAAAAATACAGTGATACAAAAGTGAAAATCCTAGTTAAGGTAGGCTTGCTGCGGCAACGTTTGTTTAACACGGGACAACTGAAAGAATGAAAATAGAACTACGAACACTTGAAGGAAAATAGAACTTACAGAACACAACTACAACACTTAAAGGAAATCTGAGAACACCTGAAGAATGGAATTTGTTCTAAAACACTGAAAAGAACCAGACAATTACAACAATATTTACAATTTTATATACCTGCTATTCAACATGGCTCAGTTCAATGGCAACATCACCATATAATATTTGGCTTATTTGTTGCATATATACGTGTACCGTTTCTGGTGACTTGATTCGTAACTCTGATGCTACAAACGCACCAAAGTTTTCGAAGCGGTCTGCTATTGGAACGCTAAATCTTTTCATCTGCTGTTGTGAACTTTTCATAACATTTAGCATTTCTTTCTGTAAAGTATGATCCATTTTATGGAATTCGAAGATGGACAAATAACTGCATCATAACATAATTCATATACACATTGCCACATGCTTACTTGTATATCTTCAACAGAACCTCTCTTTCGCCGTTTACCGAATATGGGAGAATCTGTTGAAGTTCTTGGTGTTTTGTTAATAAGTAGGGGGGAACCTGTCGTACTTCGGGGTGCTATGCTTGCTTCTTCTTCATTTTCATCTTCTAAACAAAAGGAGGGCAAGTAGCGAATTAACAACATAGTAGTTGAAACATCAAGGTATCACAAAGATGGAAGCTTACCTGGTGCTACATACGGTCTGCGCTCCTCCGTGGGCTCTTCCTGTACCGGCACCTCTAATGCTTGGAAAAAATTGTCTTTTGATCTATTAAAGAAAATAATTTAAACTAGGTACCCCGTACTGACTGGTATATGAATATGTACAGTTTTTTGTGATAGTTATGTTATAGCATAGTAAATTGAGTGTTCACAGGAATTATCCATAAAACATAGTAAACTAAACCATCAATGGGAACGGTAGCGCCTATCCTTTTGCATGCATTTACAAATTTTCGTTTCTCATTTCGTTTCTAAAAGGCGATTTTCGTTTCTAATTTACGATTTTTGTTTCTGGAAACAAAAATAATTTTTAGAAACATAAATTTTGTTTCTTTATTTTCGTTTCCACCACTAGATGATGACGGTGCGCACAAAATACGATACCTCGGAAAAATTGTTTCTGAAAACAAAATAATCGTTTCTAAATATACTTTTTGGTTAAACTAAATATCCTGGACTATTAAAGGACATTAAGTACAGCTTGAGCACATGCACAATACTGTATTTGTTATTCATTTAAATAAATGAAAAATGTATTAACCTACAAGATTGAAAAAAAAACACTCTGGTTAGTACTTTTCACGGGAGGTAATAAAAGCAAGTGGGATTAAAGAGCGATTTAAATGTGTGAAATCAATAAATATAAAAACAACTCGCCAAAAATAATGATTTTAAGTTAGATTAACATTGGAGACTAGTGTCAGGTATATATTAATAAAAAAATGCCGTAAAACTAACCTAAAAACGAAACTTTTCGCTATCGCTTCTAGAATCAAAATTTTCGTTTTCGGAAACAAAATTTTCGTTTCTAGAATGAAAATTTTTGTTTCTGGAAACAAAATCTTTGTTTCTCAGCTAAAATTTTCGTTTCTAGAAACAAAAATTTTGCTTCTTAAATGAATTTAGGGTTATTATTTTCCCAAGTTCTATGATTATATAATTAGTTAAACTGACGCAATACCACAACGAATTCATGTGAAAGAGATTGCGTGTGCAGTTAATAAATGTAGTTGGACCATTTAAATTAAGCTAATGTGTTTATTATGTCATGTCAATAAAAATAAGAGTATGAACCCACAACATTGAAAATAACACACTGGTTAGTACTTTTCACAGACTGCAATAAAAACAAACGGGATTAAAGATTGATTTAAATATGTGCGACCGATCAATATGAAAACTGATCGCAATAAATAATGAATATAATTTAGATTAACATTGGAGACACGTGTCAGGTAAATAATAATAAACAAACTGTCGTAAAGTTAACATAAAATCGAAACTTTTCGCTATGGCGTCAAGAATCAAAATTTTCGTTTCTGGAAACAAAATTTTCGTTTCTCGGCTAAAATTGTCGTTTCCAGAAACAAAAAATTTGCTTCTTTAATGAATTTAGGGTTATCATTATCCCAAGTTCTATGATTATATGATTTGTTAAGCTGACGCAATACCATAACAATTTCGAGTAACAGAGATTGTGTGTGCAGTTAATAAATGTGTGTACCTTTTAAACTAAAATATTTTTTTTTCACATCCATAAAAAATAAAGTTATAAACCCACAAAATTGAAAATAACACACTAGTTAGTACTTTTCACGGACGGCAATACAAACAAACGGGATTAAAGATTGATTTAAATATGCGCAACGGATAAATATTAAAACAACTAGCCATAAATATTGATTTTAATGTATATTAACATTGGAGTAATGTGTCAGGTATAGATTAATAAACAAAGTTGCGTAAAACTAACATAAAAACGAAACTTTTTGCTATCGCTTCAAGATTCACAATTTTCGTTTCTGGAAACAAAATTTTCGTTTCTCGGCTAAAATTTTCGTTTCTAGAAACAAAAATTTTGTTTCTTTAATAAATTTAGGGTTATCAGATTCCCCAGTTCTATGATTATATGATTTGTTAAGCTGACGCAATACCATAACAACCTCGAGTGAAAGGGATTGCGTGTGCAGTTAATAAATGTAAACATTTTATATTAAGATAATGTATTGGTTCTATTCATTTAAATAAAAAAAATGTAAAATCCCACAACAATGAAAAAACCCTCTGGTTAGTACCTTTCACGGACGACAATACAAGCAAACGGGATTAAAGATTGATTTAAATGTGTGCAACCGATAAACATTAAAACAACTAGCTATAAATATTGATTTTAATTTATATTAACATTAGAGAGAAGTGTCAGGTATATAGTAATAAACAAAATTCCGCAAAACTAACATAAAACGAAACATTTCGCTATCGCTTCAAGAATCAAAATTTTCATTTCTGGAAACAAAATTTTCGTTTCTGGAAACAAAATTTTCGTTTCTGGAAACAAAATTTTCGTTTTTGGAAACAAAAATTTTGCTTCTTTAATGAAATTGGGGTTATCATTTTTCCAAGTTCTATGATAATATAATTAGTTAAGCTGACGCAATACCACAACAATTTCGAGTTAAAGGGATTGGGTGTGCAGTTAAGAAATGTAGATGGACCTTTTAAACTAAGCTAATGTGTTTGTTATGTCATGTCAATAAAAAAGGTATAAACCCACGACATTAATAATAACACACTAGTTAGTACTTTTCACGGACAGCAATACAAACAAACGGGATTAAAGATTGATTTAAATGTGTGCAACCGATAAACATTAAAACATCTAGCCATAAATATTGATTTTAATTTAGATAAACATCAGAGAGAAGTGCCAGATATATATATATTAACAAACAAAATGTCGTAAAACTAAAATAGAAAAGAAACTTTTCGCTATCGCGTCAAGAATCAAAATTTTCGTTTCTGGAAACAAAATTTTCGTTTCTCGGCTATAATTTTCGTTTCCAGAAACAAAAATTTTGCTTCTTTAATGAATTTAGGGTTATCATTTTCCCAAGTTCTATGATTATATTATTTGTTAAGCTAACGCAATTCCAAACAATTTCGAGTAACAAAAATTGTGTGTGCAGTTAATAAATGTAATTGGACCCTTTAAACTAAGATAATGTAAATATTTTTTTCACATCCATAAAAAATAATAGTATAAACCCACAACATTAAAAATAACACACTGGTTAGTACTTTTCACGGGCGGTAATAGAATTAAACGGGATTAAAGAGTAATTTAAATGTGTGCAACCGATAAACACTAGCCATAAATATGATTTTAATTCAGATTAACATTGGAGAGAAGTGTCAGGCATATATTAATACACAAACGTCGTAAAACTAATATAAAAACGAAACTTTTCGTTATTTCTTCTATAAACAAACTTTTCGTTTCTGGAAACAAAATTTTCGTTTCTGGAAACGAAATTTTCGTTTCTCGGCTAAAATTTTCGTTTCTAGAAACAAAAATTTTGCTTCTTAAATAAATTTAGGGTTATCCTTTTCCAAAGTTATATGATTATATGATTAGTTAAGCTGACGCAAGATCACCAGAATTTCGGGTGAAAGAGATTGCATGTGCAGTTAATAAATGTAATTGGACCTTTTAAATTAAGATAATGATCCGAATGTTATTGTTCTATTCGTTTGAATAAAAAAATATAAATATTAACCACAATATTAATAATAACACACTGATTAGTACTTTTGACAGGCGGTAATAGAAACAAATGTAATTTAAGAGTGATTTAAATGTGTGCAACCGATAAACATTAAAACAACTTGACATAAATATTAATTTTAGTTTAGATTAACAGTAAATAAAAGTGTCAGGTGTATATTAATAAACAAAATGTCGTAAAACTAACATAAAAACGAAAGTTTTCGTTATCGCTTCTAGAAACAAAATTTTCTTTTCTGGAAACGAAATTTTCGTTTCTCGGATAAAATTTTCGTTTCTAGAAACAATAATTGTGTTTCTTAAATAACTTTTTGGTTATCGTTTTCCCAAATTCAATGATTGTATGATTCGTTAAATTGACGCAATACCACAACAATTTCGAGTGAAGGAGATCGTGTGTGCAGTTAATAAATGTAGAAAGAGTTATTTAAATGTGTGCAACCAATAAACATTAAAACAACTCGACATAAATAATGATTTTGGTTTAGATTAACATTAGATAAAAGTGTCAGGTATATATTAATAAACAAAATTTCTTAAAACAAACATAAAACCGAAACTTTTCGTTATCACTTTTATAATCGAAATTTTTGTTTCTGGAAACGAAATTTTCGTTTCTTGGCTAAAAATTTTCGTTTTTAGAAACAAAAATTCAATTTTTAAATTAATTGAGGGTCATCATTTTACCAAATCTTATGATTTCTAAATTCT
>CH000828.1:4176-15666 GCA_000149265.1 Ciona savignyi | reverse complement strand
TTCTCGCCCTGTGGTGGATTCTCCTACGTCATATTATCAATATGTTCTCTTTGGGTTGAAATGAAACAGCTTGGATATTCCTAAATCGACGATTTGTTATAGTTAGTACATGAAAATCGGTAGATTGGTGGATAACACATTTATAAATTTGCTCCCAAAAAATAAACCTTATATCCCGTTTGGTTTTCAAACGCGCGCCACAAACGCAGCCACACTAAGTCATATTATCAGGATTTTCGCTGTGGGTTGAAATGAAACAGCTTGGATATTCCTAAATCCACCATTTGTTATAGTAAGTACATGATAATCGGTAGATTGGTGGATAACACATTTATAAATTTGCTTTCAAACAATAAACCTTATATCTCGTATGGTTTTCAAACGCGCGTCATTAACGCACCCACACTAAACGTCATATTATCAATATGTTCGCTATTGCGTTGAAATGAAACAGCTTGGATATACCTAAATCGACGATTTGTTATAGTAAGTACATAAAAATCGGTAGATGGATGGATAACACATTTATAAATTTGGTCCTAAAAAATAAATCTTATAGCTTGTTTGGTTTTCAAACGCGCGCCATGAACGCACCCACACCACGTCAAATTATCAATATGTTCGCTTTGGTTTGACATGAAACAGCTTGGATATACCTAAATCGACGATTTCTTATAGTAAGTAGATGAAAATTGGTAGATTGGTGGATAACACATTTATAAATTTCGTCCCAAAAAATAAACCTTATATCTCGTTTGGTTTTTAAACGCGCGCCATGAACGCACCCACACTAAACGTCATATTATCAATTGTTTCGCTTTGGGATAAAATAAAACAGCTTGGATATACCTAAATCGACGATTTGTTATAGTAATTACATGAAAATCGGGAGATGGGTGAATAACACATTTGTAAATTTGGTCCCAAAAAATAAACCTTACATCTTGTTTGGTTTTCAAACGCACGCCATAAACGCACCCACACCACGTCAAATTATCAATATGTTCGCTTTGGGTTGACATGAAACAGCTTGAATATACCTAAATCGACGATTTCATATAGTTAGTAGATGAAAATTGGTAGATGGGTAGATAACGTACTCGTAAATTTGCTCACGAAATATAAACCTTATATCTCGTTTGGTTTTTTAAACGCGCGCCACAAACGCACCCACACTAAGTCAAATGATCAATATGTTCGCTTTGGGTTGAAATGTAACAGCCTTGATATTCCTAAAATCGACGATTTGTTATAGTTAGTACATGAAAATTGGTAGATGGGTGGATAACACATTTATAAACTTGCTCCCAAAAAATAAACCTTATATCTTGTTTGGTTTTCAAACGCGCGCCATTCACGCACCCACACTATGTCAAATTATCAATATGTTCGCTTTGGGTTGAAATGAAACAGCTTGGATATACCTAAATCGACGATTTGTCATAGTAAGTACATGAAAATTGGTAGATGGATAGATAACATACTTGTTAATTTGCTTCCAAAAATAAACCTTATATCTCGTTTGGTTTTCAAACGCGCGCCATTACCGCAGCCACACTTTAACGTCATATTATCAATATGTTCGCTGTGGGTTGAAATGAAACAGCTTGGGTATACCTAAATCGACGATTTGTTATAGTAAGTACATAAAAATCGGTAGATGGGTGGATAACACATTTATAAATTTGGTCCTAAAAAATAAACCTTATAGCTTGTTTGGTTTTCAAACGCGCGCCATAAACGCACCCACACCACGTCAAATTATCAATATGTTCGCTTTGGTTTGACATGAAACAGCTTGAATATACCTAAATCGACGATTTCTTATAGTAAGTAGATGAAAATTGGTAGATGGGTGGATAACACATTTATAAATTTGGTCCCAAAATAAACCTTATATCTCATTTGTTTTTCAAACGCGCGCCATGAACGCACCCACACTAAACGTCATATTATCAATTGTTTCGCTTTGGGATAAAATAAAACAGCTTGGATATACCTAAATCGACGATTTTTTACAGTAATTACATGAAAATCGGTAGATGGGTGGATAACACATTTATAAACTTGCTCCCAAAAAATAAACCGTATATCTTGTTTGGTTTTCAAACGCGCGCCATTCACGCACCCACACTACGTCAAATTATCAATATGTTCGCTTTAGGTTGAAATGAAACAGCTTGGATATACCTAAATCGACGATTTGTCATAGTAAGTACATGAAAATTGGTAGATGGGTAGATAACGTACTCGTAAATTTGCTCACTAAATATAAACCTTATATCTCGTTTGGTTTTTTAAACGCGCGCCACAAACGCACCCACACTACGTCAAATGATCAATATGTTCGCTTTGGGTTGAAATGAAACAGCCTTGACATTCCTAAAATCGACGATTTGTTATAGTAAGTACATGAAAATTGGTAGATGGGTGGATAACACATTTATAAACTTGCTCCCAAAAAATAAACCGTATATCTTGTTTGGTTTTCAAACGCGCGCCATTCACGCACCCACACTACGTCAAATTATCAATATGTTTGCTTTGGGTTGAAATGAAACAGCTTGGATATACCTTAATCGACGATTTGTCATAGTAAGTACATGAAAATTGGTAGATGGGTAGATAACATACTTGTAAATTTGCTTCCAAAAAATAAACCTTATATCTCGTTTGGTTTTCAAACGCGCGCCATGAACGCACCCACACAACGTCAAATTATCAATATGTTCGCTTTGGTTTGACATGAAACAGTTTGGATATACCTAAATCGACGATTTCTTATAGTTAGTAGATGAAAATTGGTAGATGGGTAGACAACATAATTGTAAATTTGCCCCCAACAAATAAACCTTATATCTCGTTTGGTTTTCAAACGCGCGCCATGAACGCACCCACACTATACGTCATATTATCAATTGTTTCGCTTTGGGATAAAATGAAACAGCTTGGATATACCTAAATCGACGATTTTTATAGTTAGTACATGAAAATCGGTAGATGGGTGCATAACACATTTATAAACTTGCTCCCAAAAAATAAACCTTATATCTTGTTTGGTTTTCAAACGCGCGACATTCACGCACCCACACTACGTCAAATGATCAATATGTTCGCTTTGGGTTGAAATGAAACAGCTTGGATATACCTAAATCGACGATTTGTGGTAGTAAGTACATGAAAATTGGTAGATGGGTGGATAACACATTTATAAATTTGTTCCTAAAAAACAAACCTTATAGCTTGTTTGGTTTTCAAACGCGCGCCATGAACGCACCCACACAACGTCAAATTATCAATATGTTCGCTTTGGTTTGACATGAAACAGTTTGGATATACCTAAATCGACGATTTCTTATAGTTAGTAGATGAAAATTGGTAGATGGGTAGATAACATAATTGTAAATTTGCCCCCAACAAATAAACCTTATATCTCGTTTGGTTTTCAAACGCGCGCCATGAACGCACCCACACTATACGTCATATTATCAATTGTTTCGCTTTGGGATGAAATGAAACAGCTTGGATATACCTAAATCGACGATTTGTTATAGTAAGTACATGAAAATCGGTAGATGGGTGGATAACACATTTATAAACTTGCTCCCAAAAAATAAACCGTATATCTTGTTTGGTTTTCAAACGCGCGACATTCACGCACCCACACTACGTCAAATGATCAATATGTTCGCTTTGGGTTGAAATGAAACAGCCTTGATATTCCTAAATGGACGATTTGTTATAGTAAGTACATGAAAATTTGTAGATGGGTAGATAACATACCTGTAATTTTTGTGCCAAAAAATAAACCTTATATCTCGTTTGGTTTTCAAACGCGCGCCATTCACGCACCCACACTACGTCAAATTATCAATATGTTCGCTTTAGGTTGAAATGAAACAGCTTGGATATACCTAAATCGACGATTTGTTATAGTAAGTACATAAAAATCGGTAGATGGGTAGATAATACATTTATAAAATTGCTCCCAAAAAATAAAACTTATATCCCGTTTTGTTTTCAAACGCGCGCCATTCACGCACCCACACTACGTCAAATTATCAGTATTTTCGCTTTGGGTTGAAATGAAACAGCTTGGATATACCTAAGTCGACGATTTGTTGTAGTAAGTACATGAAAATTGGTAGATGGGTAGATAACATACCTTTAAATTTGTTCCCCCCAAAAAACCTTATATCTTGTTTGGTTTTCAAACACGCGCCACAAACGCACCCACACAAGGTCAAATTATCAAAATGTTCGCTATATCGATCCTATTTAATTCCATAATACTACAATATATGAAAACATTAATCCCTTGTTCAGATTAACATGCAATTCTCAATACAGGCATGAATATTAACTATTTTAGGACATTGGTTCAACTGTCATTCAATCACAATCATTAAAAAGTGGACCTGTTAGATTTAATATAATATGTTAGAAAATATGATTATCGTTTATAAGAACGAAAAATGACAATCGCTTTTTAAAGGACAATATTCAAACATATTACGGAAAAACCTTAAGTCATTTTCTTATATACGTCATTGACGTGACATCAGCCCGCTTTCATATATAAATGTCGACAAATTTTCGCAGTATATTAATGAACTTAGGTGTGATGCTGCAATTAACACGCATAAATTTTTTATAATATAATTAAATATCTTTTTTATTGCGAACCAAGTTCTCATTTTCCGTTCTGAATTAACCATCATTGAGTGAAGTCGATGATCTTGCCACTTAGTTTAACTACGTATTGCAAAACTTGTTGTTTATTGTGGATAAACACAATGATTGCAGAAAAGCTATGTTGTAGCAGAACTAACTAAATGACACAACAAAAGCGAGTTTCGGAAAGCAAAAAATCTAAAAATCATCAACGTAATCACTTTTGGAGTAATTATCATCATCAATTTTATCTTTAGTCACGTAATTTTCGTTTTTTGTTATTTTTACGACAGTTTGTTCATGTATATTTACCTGATAATCTCTCTAATGTTATTCTTAATTAAAATCATTATTTATGCCGAGTTTTTTTAATGTCGGTTACACGAATTTAAATCACTCTTTTAACCCCGTTTGTTTCTATTACCGCCCGTAAAAAGTTACTATTTACCGCCCGTAAAAAACTGCACATGCAATCATTTTCACTCGAAATTGTTGATATTGTGTCAGCTTAACGAATTATGTAATCATAGAACTTGGGAAATAATAATCCTAAACTCATTTAAGAAACACAATTTTCGTTTCTAAGAAACGAAAATTTTACCCGAGAAACGAAAATTTTGTTTCCAGAAACGATAACAAAAAGTTGTTATGTTAGTTTTATTACAGTAAAATGTGATATCGCATGCTTCGTGGTTAAAGAGTTTTAAATCTTTGTAAGAGGTGAATCGGTCAAAACATGGGCAAGTACAATTTGTTCTTCAAAAGTTTGAGGACAAATAAAGTAACCGCTTTCTGCTATAGAACATTTAGCTTATGTGCTACTCGGTGACCCACGTAGTTAATAAACATAGCACCATATAGAGCATCATATTTGTAATTTTGTATAGCAAACAAAAAATCTTTCTGTTGTGGGGATTACACAAGTAATAATGTAACTTCATTATGAGTCATTATTCACACCACTATTGGCAGGTGTTTGTATTGTTAACTCGAGTTTAATTATGACATCATAATAACGCGCGACAAAGCTGATTTCTTACGCCGCCAATGTTCTGCATGACGTCACTGTGACGTTTTACCAATTTTAATTAGGCTGGTTCATGTGAATAAAAAAATATTCACCGGATAAAGTATCGAACCCAAAATGGGCCGGTCCATAATTACGAATCAGTCGCGCAAACCATTCGGCCAGACACCGTTATTGAATTAAAAGAAGTTATATGGTTATTTTACTGTTTGACCTCTAGTGCCACCTAACTGCTAAAAAAAGTATCTAATACATTTTTTTCAGAAACAAAACTTTCGTTTCTACCATTTCGCTTTGGAAAAATTTCGTTTCTCACCGTTACATAGGGTGACATAGCTTTCCAGAAAAGACAGTTGACCAAAGTAAGGTCAGGTTGGAGGAGGAAGTGTGCCAGATCCACTAGGAACATCCCTTGCCTTTTTGTGTATTCTGGCATATGTACTTCTGAGATTGTTCCACCTTGTTTGACACCATTGCACTGCAGTAAAAGAAATATATCTCCATGCAACATCAATCCATCGTTACAGACACTTCCTTCCAGGCACTTTCGATTTTATGTTTATTCTTCTTGTCTGGGTGAAATTGATTGTACAGTAGAGCCAGACCTGATATAACATCAATTAATTTTCGATTAAACGTTTTGTCATCTATACCGGTAGTCATGGTTGCAATCTGTAATGTATGGGGATATTTGACCCAAAATATCATGGAATTGGGAAGGCAAAAATCTTGAATACTGTCAAAACTTTTCTGGATCTTCCCTCGTCAACAATTTATCTACCAGTTTGTATTCGGATTGGGTTTCTCGTTTTAGTAGAATTTCATCTTCCCTATAAAGTAAACAATAATGAGGTAAATATGTATACCGGTACCGAATCGTATTGTTCCCTATTCCGTTACTTATTCTAAATGTTAAAGTTGGTTATTCTGTTACCGGTACTTAAAATTAAACGTAAACAGAATAGGCCAATCTGGAAATTATGGCAGACCTCGACGAGATCTGGCAGGTGCACGACCCCGATGATTGGTACACATATACCAAGCAATTAGCCTAGTTGCAAATTAAGGATAGATGAGTCTGCATTTTGCGATTTTTTTACGGCCGCATTTATGATAACTGAAACATTCTTGGGGTGCACTTGCCATTGCCATGCTTTCCAGACTGGAGAATAGGGAACCTTTACATTACTTATTCTAAACTGTAAGTTTAGGATAAGTAACGGAATAGAAAACCAGGAACCAAATTCATGCCGGTTATCAAATTCCTAGTTACCCTAATCCCGTTAAAGTGTGACACGGAGGATTCTTACACTTGCACAATAATCTAGGCTAGTGAAGAATCTGCCGTACAAAGGTGGTTAGGCCTAACCAAATTAATAATACAAAACTTGAGCTGTTGTAAACAATAGCCTACCGGTCGGTACCTTGTTTTGTTTGTTTCCATAATTAGAGAGAAACAAAACATTTCTTGTTGAATTAACAGCAACTGCTGTCGAGCAAGCCTGTTTTGCCATTTACACTTCAGTGACATTATCCTAAAGAATATTTAACCTCTAGGGTATAGCCTATACTGACTGGTACTAGATGTAATATATTATAGCCTCTACTCCTTCAATCTGTAGCCTAAATTACAAAGATAAATTGAATTAGGACAATTAAATAACTAAACTTTCGGTATGTCCTGATTAAAATTAGTGTCTGCCTAGTTTACTTTAATAAAACACCACGTGTGCTGCTGAATCTACGCTGATAACTAGGTCTAGGTGTATATTTTCAATAAAATTGCTGGAAAATACGTTACGACGCTCTAACGACATACGATCGAGTAGGATTCAGTCGGAACGTCGTTAGAGCCAGAACTTTCGTCGTACGACTCGGAAAAAGTCGGTTCGCTACGACTGCTCCGACGCGGTGGGCATACGGCTTCCGATCGACTCGTTTCTGTCGTGTCGTAAGGCCCTAACGACGCTCTAACGACGCTCTAACGACGGCAGTGGGCATCGGCCTTAAACCGTCAATGAATTAATTTATATCTTTTTTTTTATTATTCCAATACGGAAGAATTGGTATGGTCGAAGAAAAAATATTATATTGCGAGTTTAAATCGGGTATCAAAATACAAAAGTGTTCCCAGACCGGGAATCGAACCCGGGCCGCGTGGGTGAGAGCCACGAATCCTAACCACTAGACCACCTGGGACACGAAGAGTGGTGAGATAATTTAGAGATTGGTCCAACGAATTTTCATTCCATTTAAACTTTTAAACAGAAACGGAGCGAAAATCTGAATATTTGTACAAAATTAATACTTCCTAACATGCAATGACAGAACAGGAGAGGATAATTATCTTTATCCCAGTGCATAGGAACACCAGGGTGGTTAACCAACGGGAAATCGTCAGATCATCTCGCGCATACGTTCGGGTTACCGGAGCTATTTCAGTGTGTTGTGTATGATTCACACGTTTCTTTTCAATTTAGTACAGTTCATTAATCCACTGAGTGCAGGCAATGTATGTTAAGTGCCTTCCCCAAGGGAGAAGCCAGACTAGTTAACGACCACAGTAATCAGTCGGGGAGGAATTCGGAAGTATTATGTATGCCACACTGTTGGATGAAATTGTTAAAATTAAAATTGAAATTGTAAAATGCATGCCCCGAGTGAGGATCGAACTCACGACCTTGACATTATGAGACTCACGCGCTGCCTACTGCGCCATCGAGGCACTACATTTTTATGCCATTCGTATACTGTCAAATTGAAATATTTGCGTTAAACACCGCTTTCGATCTCTGTTTAAAAGTCGTTTACGTCAAAACGTATCTTATATATTGTTATTTGAGCTACAATTAATGTAAACCTATCACTAGAACAGCGTAAACCGTCAATAATTTAATTTATATTTTTTTTTATTATTCCAATACGGAAGAATTGGTATGGTCGAAGAAAAAATATTGCAAGTTTAAATCGGGTATCAAAATACAAAAGTGTTCCCAGACCGGGAATCGAACCCGGGCCGTGTGGGTGAGAGCCACGAATCCTAACCACTAGACCACCTGGGACACGAAGAGTGGTGAGATAATTTAGAGATTGGTCCAACGAATTTTCATTCCATTTAAACTTTTAAACAGAAACGGAGCGAAAATCTGAATATTTGTACAAAATTAATACTTCCTAACATGCAATGACAGAACAGGAGAGGATAATTATCTTTATCCCAGTGCATAGGAACACCGGGGTGGTTAACCAACGGGAAATCGTCAGATCATCTCGCGCATACGTTCGGGTTACCGGAGCTATTTCAGTGTGTTGTGTATGATTCACACGTTTCTTTTCAATTTAGTACAGTTCATTAATCCACTGAGTGCAGGCAATGTATGTTAAGTGCCTTCCCCAAGGAGAAGCCAGACTAGTTAACGACCACAGTAATCAGTCGGGGAGGAATTCGGAAGTATTATGTATGCCACACTGTTGGATGAAATTGTTAAAATTTAAATTGAAATTGTAAAATGCATGCCCCGAGTGAGGATCGAACTCACGACCTTGAGATTATGAGACTCACGCGCTGCCTACTGCGCCATCGAGGCACTACATTTTTATGCCATTCGTATACTGTCAAATTGAAATATTTGCGTTAAACACCGCTTTCGATCTCTGTTTAAAAGTCGTTTACGTCAAAACGTATCTTATATATTGTTATTTGAGCTACAATTAATGTAAACCTATCACTAGAACAGCGTAAACCGTCAATAATTTAATTTATATTTTTTTTTATTATTCCAATACGGAAGAATTGGTATGGTCGAAGAAAAAATATTGCAAGTTTAAATCGGGTATCAAAATACAAAAGTGTTCCCAGACCGGGAATCGAACCCGGGCCGCGTGGGTGAGAGCCACGAATCCTAACCACTAGACCACCTGGGACACGAAGACTGGTGAGATAATTTAGAGATTGGTCGAACGAATGTTCATTTCATTTAAACTTTTAAATAGAAACGGAGCGAAAATCTGAATATTTGTACAAAATTAATACTTCTTAAAATGCAATGACAGAACAGGAGAGGATAATCATCTTTATCCCAGTGCATAGGAACACCTGCAGGGTGGTTAACCAACGGGGAAATCGTCAGATCATCTCGCGCATACGTTCGGGTTACCGGAGCTATTGCAGTGTGTTGTGTATGATTCACACGTTCCCTTTCAGTTTAGTACAGTTCATTAATCCACTGAGTGCAGGCAATGTATGTTAAGTGCCTTGCCCAAGGAGAAGCCAGACTAGTTAACGACCACAGTAATCAGTCGAGGAGGAATTCGGGAAGTATTATGTATGCCACACTGTTGGGTGAAATTGTTAAAATTTAAATTGAAATTGTAAAATGCATGCCCCGAGTGAGGATCGAACTCACGACCTTGAGATTATGAGACTCACGCGCTGCCTACTGCGCCATCGAGGCACTACATTTTCATGCCATTCGTATACTGTCAAATTGAAATATTCGAGTTAAACACCTCGTTCGATCTCTGTTTCAAAAGACGTTTAAGTCAAAACGTATCTTATATATTGTTATTTGAGCTACAATAAATGAAACGTATCTCTAGAACAGAGTAAACCGTCAATGAATTAATTTATATCTTTTTTTTATTATTCCAATACGGAAGAATTGGTATGGTCGAAGAAAAAATATTATATTGCAAGTTTAAATCGGGTATCAAAATACAAAAGTGTTCCCAGACCGGAAATCGAATCCGGGCCGCGTGGGTGAGAGCCACGAATCCTAACCACTAGACCACCTGGGACACAAAGACTGGTGAGATAAGAGATTGGTCGAACGAATTTTCATTCCATTAAAACATTTAAACAGAAACGGAGCGAAAATCTAAATATTTGTACAAAATTAATAATTCCCAACTTGCAATGACAGAACAGGAGAGGTAATCATCTTTATCCCAGTGCATAGGAACACCAGGGTGGTTAACCAACGGGAAATCGTCAGATCATCTCGCGCATACGTTCGGGTTACCGGAGCTATTGCAGTGTGTTGTGTATGATTCACACGTTTCTTTTCAATTTAGTACAGTTCAATAATCCACTGAGTGCAGGCAATGTATGTTAAGTGCCTTGCCCACGGAGAAGCCAGACTAGTTAACGACCACAGTAATCAGTCGGGGAGGAATTCGGGAAGTATTATGTATGCCACACTGTTGGATGAAATTGTTAAAATTTAAATTGAAAATTGTAAAATGCATGCCCCGAGTGAGGATCGAACTCACGACCTTGAGATTATGAGACTCACGCGCTGCCTACTGCGCCATCGAGGCACTACATTTTTATGCCATTCGTATACTGTCAAATTGAAATATTTGCGTTAAACACCGCTTTCGATCTCTGTTTAAAAGTCGTTTACGTCAAAACGTATCTTATATATTGTTATTTGAGCTACAATTAATGTAAACCTATCACTAGAACAGCGTAAACCGTCAATAATTTAATTTATATTTTTTTTTATTATTCCAATACGGAAGAATTGGTATGGTCGAAGAAAAAATATTGCAAGTTTAAATCGGGTATCAAAATACAAAAGTGTTCCCAGACCGGGAATCGAACCCGGGCCGCGTGGGTGAGAGCCACGAATCCTAACCACTAGACCACCTGTGACACGAAGACTGGTGAGATAATTTAGAGATTGGTCGAACGAATGTTCATTTCATTTAAACTTTTAAATAGAAACGGAGCGAAAATCTGAATATTTGTACAAAATTAATACTTTTTAACATGCAATGACAGAACA
>CH000834.1:1847-12172 GCA_000149265.1 Ciona savignyi | reverse complement strand
AGCCCTGTGATTGTTCGCTTGGAATAATGGTGCACCTGTGATTGGTTGTTTAAAATAATGTAGCCCTGGGATTGGTTGCTTTAAAATAATGGAGCCACTGTGATTGGTCGCTTTGAATAATGGAGCACTGTGATTGGTCGCTTTGAATAATGGTGCACTGTGATTGGTTGCTTTAAATAATGGTGCACTGTGATTGGTCGCTTTGAATAATGGACCACTGTGATTGGTCGCTTTGAATAATGGTGCACTGTGATTGGTCGCTTTGAATAATGGAGCACTGTGATTGGTTGCTTTGAATAATGGACCACTGTGATTGGTCGCTTTGAATAATGGTGCACTGTGATTGGTCGCTTTGAATAATGGACCACTGTGATTGGTCACTTTGAATAATGGTGCACTGTGATTGGTTGCTTTAAATAATGGTGCACTGTGATTGGTCGCTTTGAATAATGGACCACTGTGATTGGTCGCTTTAAATAATGGTGCACTGTGATTGGTCGCTTTGAATAATGGAGCACTGTGATTGGTCGCTTTGAATAATGGTGCACTGTGATTGGTTGCTTTAAATAATGGTGCACTGTGATTGGTCGCTTTGAATAATGGACCACTGTGATTGGTCGCTTTGAATAATGGTGCACTGTGATTGGTCGCTTTGAATAATGGACCACTGTGATTGGTCACTTTGAATAATGGCGCACTGTGATTGGTCGCTTTGAATAATGGCGCACTGTGATTGGTCGCTTTGAATAATGGACCACTGTGATTGGTCGCTTTGAATAATGGAGCACTGTGATTGTTCGCTTTGAATAATGGACCACTGTGATTGGTCGCTTTGAATAATGGTGCACTGTGATTGGTCACTTTGAATAATGGTGCACTGTGATTGGTCGCTTTGAATAATGGACCACTGTGATTGGTCACTTTGAATAATGGACCACTGTGATTGGTCACTTTGAATAATGGCGCACTGTGATTGGTTGCTTTAAATAATGGTGCACTGTGATTGGTCGCTTTGAATAATGGACCACTGTGATTGGTCGCTTTGAATAATGGTGCACTGTGATTGGTCGCTTTGAATAATGGACCACTGTGATTGGTCACTTTGAATAATGGCGCACTGTGATTGGTCGCTTTGAATAATGGACCACTGTGATTGGTCGCTTTGAATAATGGACCACTGTGATTGGTCGCTTTGAATAATGGACCACTGTGATTGGTCGCTTTGAATAATGGACCACTGTGATTGGTCGCTTTGAATAATGGACCACTGTGATTGGTCGCTTTGAATAATGGAGCACTGTGATTGGTCGCTTTGAATAATGGACCACTGTGATTGGTCGCTTTGAATAATGGACCACTGTGATTGGTCGCTTTGAATAATGGTGCACTGTGATTGGTTGCTTTAAATAATGGTGCACTGTGATTGGTCGCTTTGAATAATGGACCACTGTGATTGGTCGCTTTGAATAATGGTGCACTGTGATTGGTCGCTTTGAATAATGGACCACTGTGATTGGTCACTTTGAATAATGGCGCAATGTGATTGGTCGCTTTGAATAATGGACCACTGTGATTGGTCGCTTTGAATAATGGACCACTGTGATTGGTCGCTTTGAATAATGGTGCACTGTGATTGGTCGCTTTGAATAATGGACCACTGTGATTGGTCGCTTTGAATAATGGACCACTGTGATTGGTCACTTTGAATAATGGCGCACTGTGATTGGTCGCTTTGAATAATGGACCACTGTGATTGGTCGCTTTGAATAATGGACCACTGTGATTGGTCACTTTGAATAATGGCGCACTGTGATTGGTCGCTTTGAATAATGGACCACTGTGATTGGTCGCTTTGAATAATGGACCACTGTGATTGGTCGCTTTGAATAATGGTGCACTGTGATTGGTCGCTTTGAATAATGGACCACTGTGATTGGTCACTTTGAATAATGGCGCACTGTGATTGGTCGCTTTGAATAATGGACCACTGTGATTGGTCACTTTGAATAATGGCGCACTGTGATTGGTCGCTTTGAATAATGGACCACTGTGATTGGTCACTTTGAATAATGGCGCACTGTGATTGGTCGCTTTGAATAATGGACCACTGTGATTGGTCGCTTTGAATAATGGCGCACTGTGATTGGTCGCTTTGAATAATGGACCACTGTGATTGATCACTTTGAATAATGGCGCACTGTGATTGGTCGCTTTGAATAATGGACCACTGTGATTGGTCGCTTTGAATAATGGTGCACTGTGATTGGTCGCTTTGAATAATAGAGCACTGTGATTGGTCGCTTTGAATAATGGAGCACTGTGATTGGTCGCTTTAAATAATGGTGCACTGTGATTGGTCGCTTTAAATAATGGTGCACTGTGATTGGTCGCTTTGAATAATGGTGCACTGTGATTGGTCGCTTTGAATAATGGAGCACTGTGATTGGTCGCTTTGAATAATGGAGCACTGTGATTGGTCGCTTTAAATAATGGTGCACTGTGATTGGTCGCTTTGAATAATGATGCACTGTGATTGGTCGCTTTGAATAATGGACCACTGTGATTGGTCGCTTTGAATAATGGCGCACTGTGATTGGTCGCTTTAAATAATGGTGCACTGTGATTGGTCGCTTTAAATAATGGTGCACTGTGATTGGTCGCTTTGAATAATGGACCACTGTGATTGGTCGCTTTGAATAATGGAGCACTGTGATTGTTCGCTTTGAATAATGGTGCCCTGTGATTGGTTAGAATGACAAAAGCAGCGCTGAAGGAGATTTGCAAGAAGAACAAACTTTACACGACTCCATATTTGAACGACATCATATATCTGCATTATAAAGGTCATTATGATGTCATAATACTGTAACAAACAGCGCTCCTTGTATTGTCCCATTGAATAACCATCATGACATCACAATAGGTTGGTGGAGAATTGAGAACTTGGATGAATACACGGGGTTGAAATGTATTTGGCTCGAAGTTAATGGACTCAGGACCATTGAGAACCTGCATCATAACACACAACTGAGGTTTGTCATAATCATCCTTGTGATGTCATAATCACCATTGTTCTCGTAGATGTTTGTACCTGCAGCAGAATTTGATCGAAAAGATTGAGAATTTGGAGAAGTTGCAAGATCTGCGCGTTCTTAATTTGTCCAACAACCAACTTTCTAAAGTGGAGAATCTCTGTGGGTGATGTCATTGTGTTGATGATGTCATCGTGTTGGTGATGTCATCGTGTTGGTGATGTCATTGTGTTGGTGATATCTTTGTGGGTGATGTCATCGTGTTGGTGATGTCATTGTGTTGGTGATGTCATTGTGTTGATGATGTCATTGTGTTGGTGATGTCATCGTGTTGGTGATGTCATTGTGTTGGTGATATCTTTGTGGGTGATGTCATCGTGTTGGTGATGTCATTGTGTTGGTGATGTCATTGTGTTGATGATGTCATTGTGTTGTCGATGTCATCAAGTTGGTGATGTCATCAAGTTGGTGATGTCATGTGTTGGTGATGTCATTGTGTTGGTGATGTCATAGCTGATGATGTCATACCCCCACAGCATGTCTCCCTCTGCTGGAAAGTTTGCAACTCGCTCATAACTCAATCTCAACACCGGAGGCGCTAGAGCACCTCGTGGATTGCCACACGGTGTCAGTGTTGGATCTGTCTCACAATCGGATCGAAGACCCAGATGTCGTGCAAATATTTGAGCGGATGACATCACTGGTGGGTTCTATGTGCTCATAATGACCTAGCTATGACATCATAATGTTCCAGAGAGTGTTAAATTTGATGGGGAATCCCGTGGTGAAGAAAGTTCGATTCTACCGGAAGAATCTCATTGTTCGACTTCGGCAGCTCACCTATCTTGATGACCGGTTCGTACCTCGTGCTCGCTGTCGAGTTCCCTCGTGCTCGCTGTCGAGTTCCCTCGTGCTCGCTGTCTAGTTCCCTCATGCTCGCTGTCTAGTTCCCTCGTGCTTGCTGTCCAGTTCCCTCGTGCTCGCTGTCTAGTTCCCTCGTGCTCGCTGTCTAGTTCCCTCGTGCTCGCTGTCGAGTTCCCTCGTGCTCGCTGTCTAGTTCCCTCATGCTCGCTGCCGAGTTCCCTCGTGCTCGCTGTCGAGTTCCCTCGTGCTCGCTGTCTAGTTCCCTCCTGCTCGTTGTCTAGTTCCCTCGTGCTCGCTGTCGAGTTCCCTCGTGCTCACTGTCTAGTTCCCTCGTGCTCGCTGTCGAGTTCCCTCGTGCTCGCTGTCTAGTTCCCTCATGCTCGCTGTCTAGTTCCCTCGTGCTTGCTGTCCAGTTCCCTCGTGCTCGCTGTCTAGTTCCCTCGTGCTCGCTGTCTAGTTCCCTCGTGCTCGCTGTCGAGTTCCCTCGTGCTCGCTGTCTAGTTCCCTCATGCTCGCTGCCGAGTTCCTTGTGCTCGCTGTCGAGTTGCACCTCATGCTCGATGTCGAGTTGCACCTCGTGCTCGCTGTCGAGTTGCACCTCGTGCTCGCTGTCGAGTTGCACCTCATGCTCGCTGTCGAGTTGCACCTCATGCTCGCTGTCGAGTTGCACCTCATGCTCGCTGTCGAGTTGCACCCCATGCTCGCTGTCGAGTTGCACCCCATGCTCGCTGTCGAGTTGCACCTCATGCTCGCTGTCGAGTTGCACCTCATGCTCGCTGTCGAGTTGCACCCCATGCTCGCTGTCGAGTTGCACCCCATGCTCGATGTCGAGTTGCACCTCGTGCTCGCTGTCGAGTTGCACCTCGTGCTCGCTGTCGAGTTGCCCCTCGTGCTCGCTGTCGAGTTGCACCCCATGCTCGCTGTCGAGTTGCACCCCATGCTCGATGTCGAGTTGCACCTCGTGCTCGCTGTCGAGTTGCACCTCGTGCTCGCTGTCGAGTTGCACCTCGTGCTCGCTGTCGAGCACCCCATGCTCGCTGTCGAGTTGCACCTCGTGCTCACTGCCGAGCTCCCTCGTGCTCGCTGTCGAGTTGCACCCCATGCTCGCTGTCGAGTTCCCTCGTGCTCGCTGTCGAGTTGCACCTCGTGCTCGCTGTCGACCACCCCATGTTCACACCTTCAACTCCACAGACCAGTGTTCCCGAGGGATCGAGCGTGCGCGGAAGCGTGGCACAATGGAGGACATGAAGCGGAGAAGATGGAGAGACAGCGATGGGTGAACAAGGAGCGGCAGAAGATACAGGTGGGTGACGTGAGGGGGGGTAACGCAGGTGGCTAACTCATCCCCCCCCCCAGGAGAGCGTGGATTACTTGTACAACATTAGGAAGGACGCTGAGGCGAAACGGGGAGAAGAAGGGAGGGAAGGTGAGTGTCCTCTAGTGGTGATGATGTCATTGTGTTGGTGATGTCATCGTGTTGGTGATGTCATCTTGTTGGTGGTGTCATTGTGTTGATGATGTCATCATGTTGATGATGTCATTGTGTTGATGATGTCATCAAGTTGGTGATGTCATTGTGTTGGTGATGTCATTTTGTAGGTGATGTCATTGTGTTGGTGATGTCATCAAGTTAGTGATGTCATTGTGTTCCTCTAGTGGTGAGCATATTTATCCTCCCATCCAGTGGTATCCCGTGTGAAACCTGTTCCCATGTTCGATTGTGATGTCATGGATGGGACTGATAAAACACCAGACAACGATTGTGATGTCATAGAGACTAAATCAGAGAAACATTATGATGCAATGAATGTTGATGAAAAACAAAATGATGACGTCACAAGAGCGGATGATGACATCACAGCAGAGGATGATGACATCACAGCAGAGGATGATGATGTAACAATGATCAAAGGTAATGCAATGAAATCCAACTTCTTAAATAACTCGGGGTTGATTATTAGAAGTTGACCCCGTGACCTTTGACCTTGATGACCTTCCTGACCTCGAAGAAGTCGACATCGACCAACTTAATGAGGAGATTGACCACTCGATGGTGAGTTTGTACGCGAGCCCTCACCCACCAACCCTTGTTGGCCTAACCTGGTGGCTCCAAACCAGCGTTTCCCAACCTTTTTTGGTCGCGAACTATTTCCTTACCAGCGAAAGTCTTGCAGACTTAAAGTGTTTCAATTTTCACTTAGCGTAAGTCAAAAGTGTAGCGCAACTGGACTATGTGCATACGATACACTACTACAAAAAAAAGCGCTCCTGTGATACTACAAAAAAAAGCGCTCCTGTGATCAAAGCGCTCCTGTGGAAAGCAAGGTGTTTATCACAAGGATAATCGTCAGATCACCCGGTTACCGGTGTATAGTGCGGTACCTCTGAATACTACAGGACCGTTTAAATCGCTTGGACCGCTTACTATACTTCGTAATTACAAAAGCCATGATATTAATGTTAGGGTTGGGGTTAAAGTTAGTTCTGGGATTGAGATTAGTGTTAGGGACAGGGTTAGAATTACTTTGCATAGCAATCTAAGCGATCCTGTAGTATTTAGAGGCACCTGGCCTAACCCCCCCTTTCAGCCACAGGTTCGCCCACACGTTTTGAGAGACAACTATCTCCGGGAATCCCCCAATCGGATACTCATAGAGGATATCACAGAAGTAAGTTAGTGTGACATCACAATCACCCTCCATCATAATCACCCATTGTTACAGAAACCTCCGAATGAAGAGTCGGGAAATGGTGAGTCATGAAACTGTCGGAAACGATTATTTCAACTTTAACCTTCCAGGTGACGACCTTGAATTTGGACTCGATTGAGATGCTGCTGTTTGTGAAATAAATTCAATTGTTTTGTTTCAAGTTTAATGTTGGTCACGATAAAAACAAATCGATGTAAAAACACAAATTGTCGAAAATTCCGCTGAAAAAAGGAATTTGAATCCTGGTTAACAGGAACACTGCTAGCAGCTCGACAGCGCGCATGCGACTCTTAGTATCCGTACCCTCGTCCGAATCCCCCACGCCCCATTCCTGGGGGAGGTCCCCTCATACCAGGGGGTGGTCCGAACCCACCGCGCTGGGGGGCCATGGAACCAGGTGCAGGCCCTCCAACCCCATGCATGGGTCCATGCAGTCCCGGGGCAGGTCCACCAGGACCACCCATGCCACGTCCAGCCGCACGACCCTGGCCCGGACCTCGGCTGATTCCACCAGGTCCACCCATCCCTTTCTGTTCAACAAACAAGATTGAGTTAAATGAAAGCAACAAATATTATGTCCGGCTGGTTGGTCTGGCGGTTAAGTGCGTCGCCTTTCAATCGAAAGGTTGCAGGTGCGAAACTGGTCGCTAGCTAGTCGGTTGTGTCCTTGGACAAGGCACTTTACTGACATTGCCTGAACCCAGCGGATTAATGGGTTCTACTAAATTGAAGGAACGTCTCCATCATACAGAACACACTGCAATAACTCCGGTAACCCGACGATTGGCGCGAGGTGATCTGACGATTGCCCGTGTGATAACCCCCTTGGTTTTCCCATTCACGGGGATAAACATGAATATCCTATCCTTCCATTATGACATCACATACCCCGGATGGGGGAGGTCCCTCCACGGACATAGAAACAAGATGTTCCCCGCGCAGCAACACGAGTCCGAGCGAACGCTTCTCCTCACGATCCACCGCGCCCTTCTTGGGACGAACGCGACGGAATTCATCGCAATCCACAAGGATGAGATTCATGTGTTTGTCGAACGCTTTGAATGTTCCAATGAACATTCGTCCGTCCTATGTGAGGGGGGGGTTAAATGTGGACATATAATGAAGGGCTTTGAGAACAAGTTGTTTAGAGAACAAGTTAGACGGGGGGGTTGGAATCACCAACTCAAACAAACACACAAGGCCAAATTCAGTAACAATAAATAGTTTGCAATAGAGAGAAACTCCCCACTGAAATACAGGTGGAAGTCTGGTGAAATATTTGAATCGAGGTCGGTTTCCAACCAGAAACCCATGGGTCGATGATATAAAGCTGAATAAGAATCGTCAGGACATCGTTCAACTACGTTTTGTGAAACAAGTGGGAAAAGTTCACTAATAAAAAGTAACGGAGGGAAACTGCTCACTGAAATAAAGATTAGGACATTAAAGATTTTTTTAAACATGGGGTTTGAGTTGGGGTGCCTCTAAATACTACAGGATCGCTTGGATCACTTAGATTGCTATGGAAAGTAATTCTAACCCTGTCCCAAACACTAATCTCAACCCCAGAACTAACTTTAACCCCAACCCTAACATTAATATCATGGCTTTTGTAATTACTAAGTATAGTAAGCGCTCCTGTAGTATTTAGAGGTACCGTTTGAGTTGGAGTTAGTTCTGGGGTTGAGATTATTGTTTATGTTAGGGTTGGAATTAGTTTCCATAGTTTTAGTAGCAGTTTCCGTCCTTTTAGTGTTGGCCATGTAACTGGTGTGCAACTACCAAGCACCTCATTCATACGGCTGGGTGCAAAGTTAGACTCATTTTATAAATTTTGCAGCAACGAATAGCTCTCACCTGCAGAGTGCATCTCATACGGTAGTTGATGTGATAGTTGAGCTTCGATCCTCCGCGTGGCGGCTGGGAGGGGAGGGTGATTAGCAATCATTCATATCCACTAATTAACAAGTTATTCATATCCACTGATTAATACTCACCATTATTAATCTGGAAAATACAACGTCACAAACGACTTCCAGTGATGAAATAAATACTTCGTCCAAAAAACGCGCTTGGCTTCTTTTTATTTTCACAACCTCTCGTGCATTTGTTTTTATGTCCCCGAATACAAATGATAAAATGACGGGGACGATTTAATGCGTTTGCCTTTTTTAATTCGAAAGCAATTCTACGAAATATCACAAGGTGAACAAAACTACAAGAAAGCGTATCACTTTACACTCAACCCAATTTTTCAGTTTATTAATCCTTATCTCTAGCCCCCACTTTAAATGAAATAAATAAGGTGAGACAGATAATTACAAGGTATCCACTAGGTGCCGCTGAAGCTGATAGAAGAAGTCGATCAAATGATTTAACCAAAACATGTCAGATTCCACACATTCCAATATGTCAGAGAAATAAATATTCATGTTTATTCCCGTGAATGGGAAAACCAAGGGGGTTATCACACGGGCAATCGTCAGATCACCTCGCACCCATCGTCGGGTTACCGGAGCTATTGCAGTGTGTTGTATATGATACACACGTTTCTTCAATTTGGTAGAACCCATTAATCCGCTGCGTTCAGGCAATGTCCGTAAAGTACCTTGCCCAAGGATACAACCGACTATCTGTCGGCGGTTAAAAGGCATCGCAAACCACCAAACTAATCGTCCGGACATGCGAACCACAACTTTTTAATATCACTGGGAATTACCCAATACGTCACACATTGGTTGTTAGTCATGTCACGATTATCCTGCCAGAATGTCTCCATTGAAATTTATGCACTACTAGCGCTACCTAGCGGAATAGGAAATTTGATATTTTAAGGAACACATCGGCGCACTCTATGGACTAAATATTTATTTATATATGGTTGATATGCTCTTTATTAAAATTTAATGAATATAATTTAAATTTATGAGAATGAAATAATTTAATAATTAATATCAATTGTCGAGATGTAATAAGCGATATTACACAAGGAAACCTCATAACTTGATCACCGAGTGTGGATTGTAAGATAAGCGGGAAAGAAGTACTCTTTGATTATGACGCAGAAGCAGCATTATGACGTGACACCGGCATATACGTCATCATATGCCACTAGGTGACGCCTTCACACCGACATGAACCAATCAGCTGCACGGGGAACCCCCATCGCTGATAGCCAACCATACATTCCAATATCCAATATCACTTCATTAATGTTAATGCGAGAGTTTTTGTTGATTTAGATTATTATTTCCTGTTTTCTGTGACGTCATTATTTTCTCTCATTTGCCTTTTTATCCTTTGTTCTCTTTGTTTTTGTACAAGTGTTAGGCGCGGCTTTAGTTTATTTCTTTAGTATTTTCGGGGACCTTTTTAGTTGCACCTGAGCGTCTGTAGTGAACAGATCAAAGCGTTGCATAGACACAACGGTAGGAATAAAAGTAAGAAAGGACAATCTGTAGTGCACGGATTGTTGCAACTAATCCCCTAAACTCAGGTATTTCATTTATATTCTTTTGTGTTCATTATTTATTGTTTCATATTGTTTATATTGTGTTCATTTGTTTCAGTTACCGCAATTCAATAAACTTCTGAGGAGAAGGGCGCGTAACTGTAAAGGGGCAATAGAGCCAATTCAGAAAAATTAATAAATCATACACAACACACTGTGAATCATACACTGCACACTGCAATAGCTCCGGTAACCCGACGATGAGCA
>CH000841.1:0-15890 GCA_000149265.1 Ciona savignyi | reverse complement strand
AGCGGCATTTCAAAGTCGTCGAAATCAACTTCGTAACCGAAACGAGTTCGTTTCTCTTCCTTGGCATTTAGCATATCCGATGTAGTTGGTTGATTGGTCCAAGTCTACAGCGTTGTGTATGGATGAGATTAGTTTTTGCTCATTAACTTTTGATATTTTGTTAAAGTACTAAATAACATGGAAATAATTAGTTTAATTTTTTAAAGAAAAATAGTAACTATAAAGAAAATGGCAAGCAACTTTTTGCTCATTCGTTACAGTATTGAAGAAGTAGCATTGAATGAGGTATAGATTAGTTTTTGCCCTTTTGTTAGAATAGGATATTTATGTTTATTACCGTAGATAGGAAAACCAAGGACGTTAACACACGGCAATCGTCAGATCACCTTGCGCTTATCATCAGGTTAGGAGCTATTACAGTGCGATTTGGCAACCCTTCGACTTAAAGAAAAAGCATTAACACACCACACTAATCCGTCAGACACAGAGTATTAAAGAAAATAATAACGGTTATTTTAAATTATTTTTGGTTTCCACAATTAAAACAAGCAACAGGGACATTCCTGGTCCCAGGACTAGTGTGGACCCATACTATTTCGTCATGTCTTACCTTTCGTGGAGTGTAGGTAATCTCATCAGGCTTTGCATGCGAGGTTAGATCATTAGCGGTGTTCAATATTGAGTTTCCCGATTTACTCTGCTCTGGCGCTCTAGGGGTCGCAGGGGTTGAGATTGTTTCAATTTTCACCGTCTTCACCAATGTTGGTTGGTGTTGAAAAGTAGGGAAAATACAATCAGTTAGTTTATGTTTTTCCGCGTTTTTTTGGTGAAAAGAAAATAGCAACAAGAGCAGGTAAAAATGGTTAAAATACAGCACCAGTAGTTAACAACTTGTGTATCTTACTAAAACCTGCACAGAATTACAATATAGTTTTATTACTGGTTATTGTGAAAAAGTTAATGAATAACTTAATAAAACAAGATTCTAATTTTTACCCCTTTGTAAAACGGCAGTTCATTATTATACTACCCACAGTGGGTTTATCAGAGCTATTGCAAAGTTTTGTGTCTTGGAGTAATTGATTTAGTTTATGTTTAACCAATTATTTCATTGGGTTCAAATTCCATCTTAAGTCCCAATGACACAACCAACACATTTGCAGCTGGTTTCCAACCCACCACCTTTCAGCTGAAGGTCCAACACACTACCAATAAGCTAACCAGCCTGATTAAATATAAATCGGTCGGTCAAAATAGCTTGGTGGCCTAGTGCGTCACCCTTCATCCTAAAGGTTGTAGGTTTGAAAAAGCTAGTTGGATTTATCCTTGGGAAGGCCACTTACTAGACACCGCCTGAATCCAGTTGATTGATGCTTTGTGCTAAAACGGAAATAACCTTTCAATCATATAAAACACACAACAATGGTTCCAGCAACCCAATGGAGGGTTCAAGGTAATCTGACAATTTTGTGTTTATGCTTTTCCACTCATAGGATAAAACATGAATATCAAAGTCCACCCTTGTTACCTTCATCTCCTGCTGGGGTGGCTTCTCTTGTGCATCTGGGGCAGCTGGGGCAGCCGGTGCAACTTCAATCTTCTCAGCAGAGTTTGGAGCCGTCAAATGCCCCTGTGGAAACATAGAACAAGTTAAAATTAAGGGTTGGAAACTCATGGGATAAACATGAATATCCCATCACGTAGCATACTCATATTTATCTCACTAGAAACACACAGGATGTTTTAAAAGTACAATGATCATTATCTTTTACCTAAAGTCGATTTAACAGTTGAAGCAAAATACATAAGAAAATCTTACCCATCATATTTAACTAAGTTTTGTAACCAGTGTTTTTACATGTTTTAACTACTGTAGTGTTGCCGTTTTATCCTGCCTACTTTTTTAAAATAAATCTGCTATTCTTCTTTCATGTAATTAATTAGCAAAAAAACTAATTCTACCTGTGGAATAGGGGGTATGGTGAGGGGCTTGGGGGGCCCAGGGGGTTTTCTTTTTCCCGATTTATCCTTTTTGGGTTTAGGAGCTGCGTCGAACTTTTCTTTCACCATTCGATAAATCTGCCCGTCACCCCAATCTCTAGCGACATCTACTGCTGATTTCTCTGAAAGACAAATATTCCGATGTCGTTCTTATCCTATGTCCGGCCAATTAGCTTGGTCGGGTAGAATTGCTGATGGTAAATGAAAGGTTCTGGGATCAAAACTAGTTGCTGGCTAATTTGTTGTGTCCTTGTCTGACACAACATGCTCATAGTCAACTTGCATGTAAGGGTAATATACCCTAGTAATCGAAATCGTCAGAAAACTCTAAATCTCAAAATGCGGTAATTAATACTCACAAGACTTTAGTCTCGTACATTATTAAATACCGGTACAGTTAAAAAAAAATATTAAATACAGTTGAAAAGAAAATGATTCAGAAATATTTGTGAATTTAAAAATTTTTATTTCACTTATAAGGCACAGTTTCTTATTCAAATAGAATTTATTTTTGATAAGCTTTGGTTTTCCCATTCACGGGGATAAACATAAATATCCTATCCTATCCTATAAGCGATTGTAATAACCCCAGGACAGATTTCTATAGTACGATTTCTAATTTATTACTATTTTATTATTATTATAATTATTACGTAAGGTTAATTAGAATCAGTGATTATTAATGTAAAGACACAATATATTTTGCCGACGTCAGCAAAAAGTAATGCAACATTTATTTTGATGGATGTATTAAAGTTAATCAGTGAATTAACTTAATAAAGACTACAAGGTATTTGATAATTTTGGCTAAATAGTAGATTGACTTAGTTAATTTAACGTCTTACCACAATATCTGGGATGGATTTCAACTTAAAAACAATTGTTTTGACCGAAAGGTAAAACAAAAATTAAACCTTTTTTATTTTCCATTGTGACAGATACGTTGCAGTCGAGAAGATATTTGACGACGTCAGGTTTGCAGCTCTCTATCGCCCTCATGAGTGGGGTTGCGAGGTTCCAGGTAGTGGCGTTCCCGTCAGCCCCAGCGTGAATTAATGTCTGGATGGGGGGTTGGTGGGGTCATAATATTGTGGGTGGGTTCGTAGGGTGCTATGGGTGGGGGACATTATTGAGTAAATTTATCGGGTACTTATGTTATGAAATGGGAAACCAGGAAAATCATTATCCAAAAAACAAATGGGAATATCACATAGGGATAATCAGATTTCCTACATTAAATTATGCACACACATGGGTTACTGAGGGTATTGCAGTGTGTTGGGTATGATTGATATGTTCTTTTACTAACAGAGTAATCCACTGAGTTCAGCCGATGCCCGCCAAGTGCCATGTCCAAGGACACAGCTCACCAGCAAGACGCTGGTTTTACTTGAACAATCGGTTGCCTACTGGGTCAACCCTCCAGACAACAATCCTACACAACACACTAGAATAACATGGGTAACCTGGCGGTGGACGCAAGATAATCTGACGATTGCCTGTGTTGTATCGCTCTATGCCTTTCCTATTCATGCAGATGACTACTCTTTCCTATCCTGACTGGGTTACATGGATTTATACAGTTTGGAAATACAAGAATTAAAAAACATCGCTATCTACTCATTTACCTGAACCACATCTAACTGGCCGGAATGACAGGCGTGGTGCAAAGCTGTCCATTTGAAATTGTCCCTTGCTTCTACACTTGCTCTGAGAGGAAATATTCATTTTTGACAAATTGTTCAAGGAAAATAATGCTGTCACAGCTACAATACAATTAGTGAACTTAGTGGATATTTATGTTTATCCCGCGAATGGAATATCTTAAGTGGGTTAACGCACAGGCAATTGTCAGGTTACCTGGCGCCCACCGTTGGGTTATCGGAGCCATTGCAGTGTGTTGTGTATGATTCACATGTTCCATTAATTTGGTAGAACCCATTAATCCACTGGGTTTAGGCAATGTCTGTTATGTCATTGCCCAAGGACACAGCCGACTAGCTAGCGACCAGTTTTAATTTTCAACCTTTCGGCTAAAAGACGACGCACTAAACCACCAGACTAATCTGCAGGTTGTTACATAGTCGGTTATGAGATCACCTCGCACTTACGGTACTGAAGCTGTTGCAGTGTGTTGTGGATGATTAAAAAGTTCTGCTAAGAGCCATACTTCGTAACCACAAATACAAATAGCATCTTATTATACAAGTCTGCCACATTACAGGAATGCTTACCCCTGCGATAGAAAGTATTTTGTAAGTTCCAGGTTTCCTTCTGCACAAGCAATCATGAGAGGGGTTTTGAAGTATTTATCTCGAGTGTCGACATCTGTTCCCATCTGCATAATATATAGTTTTGTAACTCAGTAATTTTATTTAATTCTTTTGTTTTAATGTGTTCACTTTATTTAATTATTTTTTTTAATGTGTTTACTTTATTTAATTCTTTAAAAATTAAATATTTTTTAAATTTATTTTAAAGGGAACAGGAAAAGAGGGCAAAACAGGTTTTAACGACTTGTCTTGCCCTCTTTTTCTCTTTCTGTGCCAAACTATCATTACAATTTTAATTGTAACATTTCCCTAGAGGATAAAGTGTGCATAAGAAAATGCAAAACAATAAAAGCAAACGGCTGAATAGGACAATACTAAAGGACACTTTGCAATACTTACCACACAATCTTTTTTACAGGTATTTGTATATTAAGTTATTAAGTTATTATTCTATAAAAACATTGAAGGTTTAATTGAACACATGGAAAAAAAAACTAAATAAGCACCAGGCAATGCTTAGCATGACAATAAAAGCAAACGACTGAAAAAAAAAACAATACTAAAATTACTCAATCCAAACCCTTTTTTAAGAACTTATATCACCTAATATAAGTTTTAGATTTTTAAGCTTTTATCACACAAAAACGTTTGCGAAAAAAATGTAAACTTTAAAAAAATGATTAAACACAAGACAGCACTGAGTAGTATTTACCGCAAATGCTTTTTTCAATGACTCAATATCATTCAGCTTAACAGCATCGGAAATATTCATGTAGAGTTTCTCTGGCTCTTGGAGGTACCAAGCTGAATCATCATGTAGTGGGTGCTTTGGGGGTTTGTCCCTGTGGACGGGATATTTATTTCTTTACATTAAAGAGAAATAAAGTATATTTAAGTTAAGGGGGAGGATAAAATGTAAAAAGTACAGTATTTAAAACACGTCAGTGAATAGACATGATATAATGAAGAAAAAATGACGTGTCTGTTAAAGCTTACATTTAAAACTGTAAATTACCTCTCAAATCGATTTTTAATATTTAAAAAATTTTAAAACTAGAAAATACCTGTCAAATCGATTGGTGTCCGTCCACAAAACCTGCTTCTCAACGAACTTATACGGCGGTCCACCATCAGGTCTCCTTGGCCCGTCGACATCTGTGCAAATCGGCATCGGCATCTTGAATTTACCTTCATTGGAATGTTGGGTTTACAATTCATGATTGATATATGATGAATTAGTCAACTGATCATATTTTTTGAGTGTCCAGACACAGGACAAGAGTACTCTTATTTAATAATCTCCTAATGTCCAGGGATTGGAAAACATGGGGTCGATATAACCTGGGAATTAATCAAACTACTCAACCAGATTACCCCGGAGGTTTCTGCATCTTTTGTAGTGTTGTAAATATAGTCAAGACATTAACACAGAATTTCTTTAATCAATTAATCCAATGTTTTTTAGCAACAAGTGCTGCTAACTCTTTTACAATCGAGTTTTACAATTCATGATTGCTGTATGCTGAAGTAGTCAATTGAACATATTTTTTGAATGTTCAGGAAAATAGCTATAGCACTCATACTAATATTTGTGTTTGATAATCTTTAGGAAATGAGACAAGATGGGCAATTTTAATCTAGGCCATCATCAAATTACATCATGCACACAGTCGTGTTACCAGATTTATTGCTGTGTATTTAATATGGTGGAGACATCGTTACAGCTTTTCCTCATACCAATAAACCACTGGGTTCCAGTAAAAAGTTAATGACACAACCAACTAATCAGTAGCTGGTTTTGATTCCACTACATTTTGGCTGAAGGTCCGTTGCACTATTAACGAGCTAACTGGCCAGATAACTACAAGGTTGATCTACCACGACCAAAATGTGGATATAAATTCCTTAAATAGCTGAGAAGACATAGCTTGGCATAACAAAAATATAATTAAATCACATTTACCCTTCTTTTTGCCTTTTTTCCCACCCTTTTTGCCTTTTTTTCCTTTCTTTTTCTTCCCTTCAAAAGCGGACATGAGGTAGGTCTTGGAGATGTATTTTTTTCCAGAAAGAAATTCATCGACTTCTATCAGTCCTCTTCGATCTTTATCATGGACCTGGGAGGTGGAAACAAGTAAAGAAACTTTTTTATTCAAAATAGTATCAACAATCAAAATAACTTGTGTTTTTTATATTTTAATAATAATAATAATAAGCTTTATAATGTTAATGTAACACAAAGTATTAAAATGTCTATTAGTTGGCAGAAATGTAGTGGATTGGACCATTATTTGAATGGTTCTGGCATCGAAACAAGCCATTAGCTAGTCAGTTGTGTACTTTCGCAAGGCACTTAGCAGACATTGCCAGGACCCAGTAGATTAATGGGTTAAACAAAAACCTGAAAAAAGTCTTAATCATATTTAACAGACTGCAATATCTTTATAACCCAAAAGTGGACAAAAGATAATATGACGATTGTCCATAAAACTCCATACATTGCCCATCCACAGATATAAACATGACACATATAGTTACATCGTGCAGCCTTTTCCGAATATCATCTGGTATAGGGGCTTCTAATTTTTTCATTAAGATGTCAAAATCCTGCTTGTCAACGAAGTTTCCTTTTCCTGGAGAATCTTCTTCTGGATTTGGTGTCTTCAACTGGAGGAATATTTAAAAATCAAAATTAGGAAATTATGTTGTTTTCTAATTTTTAATCGAGTTCTTGTAGTGTTTAATACTTAAATGACTGAACGACATGTTACTGGCTAAGCACAAGTATAATGACACCATTTGCTTTTACTTCCACAATCTTTTAGACATTTGAATACACATACTTTTTTGAGTTAACTACTCAGACACTTGTATTTCCCTACCCTTAGAGGAAATTTACCGCCACAAATTTACCCCTTTACTGCCACAGGAAACATGTTGCTGTCTTTGCAAAGAGGAATTTAATAAACCTAAAAGACACCGTCAGTTGTGTCACTGGTAAGCTAACTTACCTAAACCCAGTGGACTATTGGGTTTTACCAAATTTCAGGAACATATAAATCATAAACAACACACTGCAATAGCTCCAGTAAACCAAAAGGTTTTTTGCCTGTCTGTTAACGCTTCTCATTATTCCACTCGTAAATATATGACCTGGATAGCAAGTCTGCATTGATAAACATAAATATCCTATTCTACCAACACAGTTTTAATTATCACCTGATTCATTAAAACCTCTCTGACAACATCAAATGTGCTCCTGGCTCCAATCATACAAGGTCACGGCAGCTGGATCATTCGGGTTTTTCATGCCTGGCTTCGAATACTTGGCGAAAACTTTTTCTGCTTTCCGGAGCTCTTTCCCAGCCTCTTTGTGGCTCTTTTCTTTGGCGAGTAACCGTGGTGTGAAGCCGTCAGAATTTTTGGCTTTTGGGTTGCAACCTGAGATGATAAATAGATGGATGGGTGTTTAACAAAAGCCTATGTCTCAGTGGGTTAGTGCTTTGCCTTTAAGCTGATAGGTTGTAGGTTTGAAATTGGTTGTTAGCTAGTTGTGTCCTTGGACAAGGCAATTGTTAGAAAATGCTGTAAAAAGTTTATCATGGGTTCTACTTAAACCTAAGAATTGTCTCAATCATACATGATACAATTATTTGGTTACTGTGCGGTTAGCACGAGATCATCTGACGACTGCATTTGTCTCCACCTTCCCCAACATTTACACACAGACTTAACCCTTTAACTGCCGCTGTCGACTCAAGTCGACAGCGCCGAAAATTGCATAAATGGAAAAGTATACGACCGATTTTGATCAGTGAGATGGCGCTGGAGAGCTGAATAATTTCTGCGTTTACCAATATAAGATGATATATAGGTTTGCATTTGAAATTTTTTAGTTATTTAAGTTTAAAAAAACGTATAAATATATGTGTGGTTTTGGTTGTTTTAATTAGTTTTAATTACTGTTTTAGTCCCCGATTAGTTTACATCTATTGTCGTCATGGTTCGCTTGTTTAGTTTGAAAACAATACATTCGTTTTTCGCTTGTACATTTTGGATTAGGCCATTTTTTGAGCTTATGGAGGGTAAAAACAGATATTCTGTTGAAGAAGCTTCCCTTTTGTTGGCTGATAGTGATTCTGGAAGCAGTTGTGCTTCATATTCAACTAGTTCTAGCAATGAAGAACCTTTTTGAAGATGTTTTGCATCAGTTTTGTTTTCCTGTGGCCATGTGTTTGTGTTTCATTGGGCGAAAGTAAAAAAAAAAAAAAAAAAAAAAAATGATTTGCGTATTACGACGTCATCAGTCAAGTTGTGAGGTCATCACAAAAAGAGTAGTACAAAAATGGTCCAAAGATATTCATAAATAACTTTGCTACATACTGTTTTGTTTGTAAATGACAAAAAAAGATAGTTTTTGTTGATCTAAATAGAAACACATGACGTCATTGCACAATGCATGACGTCATCAAAATTTTACTAATGTATAACAAAAGAAAATTTATTACTGAACAACTTTTCTGTTGATCATATCATGCTTACATTAATAGTTTTTTGTACAGAAGCTTCTAACCTAAGGCAACTTAGCCGAAAAATGACCTAAAAAACAGCCGGCAGTTAAAGGGTTAAGGAGTATTATCTATAAGAGGTAATATTACAAGACTACAAGTATTTGACATACCTCTCTGTCCCAAATACTTGCAAATCATAGCAAATCCTCCTTCTGCCGAATAATGAAGCGCATTATACCCATCATTGTCCGTGAAGTCACAGTTTGCTCCGTATGCCACTAATGCCTTGGTGGAATAAAAAAGTTAAAAAATGTTATGATTATGTCAAATCTTATGCAGATAGGTCAATTTAATCTAACTCTAAGTTTAAATTGACTGTGTTTTTATATCCTTTTTTAGAGGCAGGATGATACTTTTAACCAGGTAAGTATTAGCAGATAGTAAAAATCGAAGCCTTAACCATCCACCTTAACAGCAGGAAACATTCCCATCTGAGCTGCAAAGTGGATTGGGACGTGTAACTTCTTATCTGGGACATTTGGGTTCGCTCCATTTTGCAGTAACTTCCTCACAGTTGCTATGCTGCCTGATGAACAAGCTTCAGATAAAGCAGATCGACCGTTTAGCTGAAAATATAGTTTTTTAATTATTACCCAAATAGTTTTATATGAAAATATATTTTTTTTAATTAGAACCCATAATGGTATCCTTCCCTAGACCATTGTTAAAATAAGAAATGTGTAATTGTCTATAAACTCAAGGTTGGCATAACTTTCGATAAATAAGGCATCAGTAGCTATAATAGGGTGCCTCTAAATACTACAGGACCGCTTAGACCGCTTGGAGCGCTTGGATCGCTTGAATCACTTAGATTGCTACATATGGAAAGTAATTCTAACCCTGTCCCAAACACTAATCTCAACCCCAGAACTAACTTTAACCTTAACCCTAACATTAATATCATGGCTTTTGCAATTACTAACTATAGTAAGCGATCCAAGCGCTCCAAGCGATTTAAGCGGTCTTGTAGTATTTAGAGGTACCGGCTATAATAGGTTACATGACATTGACACATGTGTATATATTATATTTGTGCAAGATAAAGTAGACCTGTTATTACTCAGTGTCATATCACCTGTGCTAACCAGGTTTTGCCGGATGGTCTGTATTACGAAAATTTGATTACACTAGCCACTTATGTCAACTAAGAACTAAACTAACAGCGGTAACTCTAAATACTACAGGACCGCTTGGAGCGCATGGAGCGCTTAAATCGCTTGGAGCGCTTGGATCGCTTACTATACTTCGTAATTACAAAAGACATGATAATAATGTTAGGGTTAAGGTTAAAGTTAGTTCTGGGTTTGAGATTAGTGTTTGGGACAGGGTTAGAATTACTTTCCATAGCAATCTAAGTGATCCATGCGATCCAAGCGATCCAAGCGCTCCAAGCGGTCCTGTAGTATTTAGAGGCACCCAACTAACAGTGATATCGAACCGAAGTGGTCATTCTTTTTCTGTACAAGACGTAACTGCAGCAGTTTTGGGGGGAATTACCTGGAGGTAACCCCCAATAATGTTGTTTATAATTTTTTGTTCTCTAAATAAATAAATATTTCCGATATTTTTAAACACACTACGTAAGCACAACTTAGTACAATGTTATTTTTTTTTTATTATTCACAAAACAAATCTTAAAATCAACAAAATTCGCATTAGGTAAAACGACGCAGTTTGTTTGTCCGATAATCTAGCAAGTAAGAAACTGTACATCTTTGGTTAATTGTACGCGCCAGTCAAAATTCCTAAACTTTTTAGCCCAATAAGACAAAAGTAAAAACTTGTTTCTAAAAACTTTAAAAAATGGTATACAGAAACAAATAATTTTCTGTACAATAACCATAGGCATATAGATAGCTTAATTATTGGTATTGCTTAATAGTTTAATAATATAAAAGAATACCTCTATTTGTTCCTAAAAATAGTAAAAAATAATCATAGAATAATAATCATATAAAAATTGCGAAAATTTAAGTTGTATCTAAAAATCAACCCCTCTTACCTTATTTATAGCGTTTGGGTCCGCGCCCTTTTCCAACAGCATGAGGCACATGATTTCGTTTTCCGTTGACGCTTCGCATGCCGTTACAAGTGCTGATTTTCCGGATTCGGATGGATTGTTGACGTCGGCACCATGAGCTAGCACGATGTCAAGACATCGCTTGTGTCGCTTCGTGGCGGCAGACAAACAGTAGAAAAGAACGTCTGAATATGATTTATGGGTATGAATGAGATGGTATGAAAGGACGTCCAAATATAAGATAGGATATTCATGTTTATCCCCGTGAATGGTGAAAACCAAGGGCGTTACCATACGGACAATCGTCAAATCACCTCGCGCCCATCGTCGGGTTACCGGAGCTATTGCAGTGTGTTGTGTATGACTAAGACGGTTCTTCAATTCATTAGAACCCATTAATCCGCTGGGTTTAGGCAAAGGCCCTTAAATGACTTGCCCTAAGTCATAACTAGTGACCAGTTTAAGTATTACATAGATGATCAGCTTAGGATTAAATAGGTTATTAGTGTTTTACCGCGATCCAATGGAAAATGCAAAGGAGCGTTATTACACCCGAAATCGTCAGATACCGCGTGCTGTTTGTCTGGTAACCCGAGTTAATATACGGTTCATTCATATCCCCTAGTATTATAAAGCAAATTAAACAAATCCTAACACAAGAACTGGGACAGAAAAACGAACATTCGTTAAAACATTAAAAAAGGATTATAATGTTTGGTATAACGGACTCGATTCCAAATCTAGGCGAGAATACAAAACTTTCCAAAGGAAAAAAATATTTAAATCAAACGATATAAGTGAGCTTTATATGACTTGTATGTTTTTGCATTATTTTAAACCATTAATCCCGCAAGTTTAGAAGACTTGTGGGTTTTTCCCCGTGGACACAGCTTTAATATGTTGTTAAAAAAAAAACTAAACCACCTTAAAACACCTTAGTACACACAAAGGCTCGCTAGCCGGCACAAAGTCAGTTTGTCCCTCATAAGCAGACTGGCAAACGTATGCTCTTTATAAAGAAACAAACAACTTTCCGCCGGCTTACAACCTAGTTTCGTGGACTGGGCAGTTCTTATACCGGACACAAAAGTATCAAGCAGTTTCCATACATTCTTTCAAAAAGCTTACTGGAATGTTATTCACTAAGCTTAAGTCGTGTACCACTTTTCGCCATTTCCCGTGTTAAAATCAACAAGAATATAAATGTATTCACTGGCGTGTTTTACCTACTGTAGTTTTGCGTTTTTTTCTCGCCCTAACTTACCCTTATGCTCTAAACTAAGCATTATTGCAACCGTCTATTAAATGCTTTTTCATACCTTTCCCTTCCACGTCCTGGATCTTCATATCCGCGCCAGCTTTAGCCAGCAGCTCAACCGTCTTGTCGTGGCCGTAATCAGCTGCTGTCATTATGGGGGTCCGGCCTGGGAGGAATAAATGATAAAAGAGGATAATCATGTTATTTTACTAAATAAGGGAAAATACAAGGAGCGTTAACAAACGAAAAATCTTCAGATTTCCCCGCGTCCACCTGCGTTACCGAAGCTACTAAAGTGTGATTGTGTATGATTGAAACGTTCCTGCTATTTTAATTTAACCCATTAAACCACTGGGTTCAGGTAATATCTGTTATTTTTCCCAGGGACAAAATCGACTATCTAGCCGTTCTAGCGTTTCTTATCCACAAGAATATAACAAGTATTCCACCAACATAAAAATAAGCAGTGTCTCTTTAAAATTCTTAAAACAACAAACCAGTTGTTTTGCACAGTAGACCCTATAGCACAGTAGAAAAAAAGATAATGCGTCAAGTAAAAAACACTCGTTAATACAACCTACAAAGATTGAAATTAAGACAATAAAAAACGGCATAAAGGTGGTAAATAATACCTTTGAAGTCTTGTACATTGGGGAAAGCGCCGAGTTTGAGCAAAAGTTTCGTCATATTCTCATTATTGGCCTGTGCTGCGAGGTGTAAAGCGCATTCTCCGTCCTTTGGATCGCGATAGTTGACCAACCTGCGTGAGTGGATATTTGATATTTGGTGGGGAGGGGAGGTTGGGTGGTGGTTGGGATGGGATATAGGAGGATGCGTTATTTGTGCTTATTCCTGTGATTGGAAAAAACAAGTGGGTTAACACACGGGCAATCGTCAGATCACCAAATGCCCACCGTCGGGTTACCAAAGCTATTGCAGTTTGTTGTGTATGATATAGACGTTCCTTCAATTTGGAAGAACCCATCTACGTTATTCATGTTTATTCCCGTTAATGGAAACCCAAGAGTCGTTAACATATAAGTAATTGTCAGATTACCTTGCGCCCATCGTCGGGTTACCGGAGCTACTGCAGTATGTTATATACAAAACGTTCCTTCAGTTTGGTAGAACCTATTATTCCGCTGGGTTTAGGAAGTGTTCACGCCTTCTTTCCCCAAAAACTTGCAACATGGCTAAAAGTCGAAGGACTAACCCCACCAAGCTAGCCAGTCGGTTAACTTCAATTGATCATACAAAATGACAATACACAGGATTTCCATGTTTATTTCCGAGAATGGGGAAGTACAACGACTAGCATGAGACAAGTTTCCGCCTGCAACGCTTTACCTGATAAGCGCAATCAAGCTATTCGGCCATACAAAAACAATACATGCTATTCGCTAAAATACATGCCGCCTGTCATACGATGGTAAATCATTAATCATATTTCCAATAATAATTTAATTAACCAAACTCCTTGACGCATTTTCGATTGATTCGTTATGTAAATACACTTGACAAAGCTGAGTCCAATATTTGGATCCTTTAATACGTCGAAAGTCGGTGAATTAAGTCGTGATATATCCAACCTTTATCACACAAGACCACTTAACATCACTTATATGAGATTAGAAACTCTCTTAAAGTCTAAAAATATCGCGGAGAAATTCATATAAATCTCTATTATTAACTAAATCCGACAGCTTAACTTTAGTTTGTCACCTTTCATCCGAAGGGGTTTAGATTCGAAACTGTTCGCTAGCTGGTCGGTTGTATCCCTGAGCAAGGCACTTAACAGACATTGCCTGAACCCGGTGGAATGGTGTATTTTACCAAATAGAAGGAAGTGTAAATCATACACTCAACACTGTAATAGCTCAATCCGACGGTGGGCGCGAGGTGATCTGACGATTGCCCGGGTGGTGTTATTAATGTCTGCGTTTTCCCATTCCTGGGGACAAAGACGAATATCCTGTCCTATCCTTAAAAGTTTAAATCATCATATTTACATTGGAATCCCCCTGTGTACAGAGCTTGCTTATGGAGAGAACATCTTTCTTTCCGGACGCTTTGCAGGAGCTTGTAGACCTGCAGGGTCTCGAGTCGAGACTCGGCGGTGACGGCCATAGATTGCCCGTCTTTATGCTTCGTGTTCTCTCATGTTACCGAACCCACCTAACTTCATATTATCTGAGCAAAACTCTGGAAATACGACGTTTTTTGGAAATATGACCTTTTTATGGAGATGTGGCGTTGTTTGTAAATATGACGTTTTTAAAGATGGGTTTAGAAATTCGTGTATAACCCAGTAAATGAGAAAACGCAAGAGGCGTTACTACACGGGCAATCACAACATTACATTGCGAAAACGTAAAGAAGCGTTATCGCACTGTTAATATTCCGGTTACCTCCCGCCCATCGTCAGGTTACGGGAGCTGTTGCAGTGTGTTGTGTATGATCGAGAAGAAATTTGGTAGAACCTATTAATTGGGTGAAATAAAGCAGATGGCGTTATAACAGTTGATCGCTTGAACACAATGTGCCCATAGTCAGAGTACCAAAGCTATTGCAATATGGTAAACATTATGAAGACAATGTTAGGTTTTTTATCAACTCATAAACACACAAATTTCAACAAAACGTCCGTTAAGTATCATCCAGCTGAAGTTGTGAGGTTCATTTCATCGCACAAGATCAGCTAATCCTTTTCGGACAAAACGCGAATAAAACTTAGCCCTTAGCAATTGTTGGTTTGAGTCGGATTAATATTAAATAGTGAGCTGAATAAAGGTTATCCGTATGAGAAGAGTAAACAGCAAGACCGCAGTAGTCGTCGAAACCTCTTGGCGCGATATATAAGCAAGGTAAATATTATCTTTGTCGCCCCTTTCAGAGCGTGTGTTGAAACGGTAAGTTGGTCAACAGTATTTTCCGGACAATAATAAGTAAATATCGTCAGCAACTACTGATTGATGACGTGAAATTTGTGACGTGCGAATTAATGACGTGTGAATTTATGACGTAATATTTGCTTATTTAGTTTTGGTTTTCCATGCCCGCCCTATTCTAGAAATGAGCAGGGCCATTTTTTTGTTTTTTAAAGTACGTTTTATAATTAAACTGTTTTATATAATTTTATTATTTTTAAAAAAGGGCGACATTTTTATTTAAAAAAATGTTTTGTACCCGCGAAGTTTCGAACTTATAATAGACTTGTCCTTAAAATCGTTATTGTAATTGGCATATGTATTGGATCTTGTTAATCATTCGACCGACTTCTTAGCAAACAAAACAACCAAAGAATAAAGACTAAACACACCACGCGTAGCCTTAACCCAAACTGGACAAGTTTTAGGGTATTATGGTCGCCCATAAACACTCTACTCATATTTAAAAACACAAATTATGTATGCTCTACTCTTAGCCAGAAATACGATTTTTATACGCATTTTATACATGTTTTATTATAAACAATATAATTATATATTCGGCTATATACAAAATCAATGCAATTTGCTTTCAGTGATTGATATATAACATTATAGCAATAGTTAATCGTAAGGCATAAATCCCTGTTTACGCTATTTTGTCCACTTGTTATATTTAAATATTAGTTACCCTTGAAAATAGGTGGGTCATAAAAGCGATTGTTGTGTGAAAATTTTATCTTAATTCAACATAAATAGAAACGAAAACGAACTACATAATGTCATTTTCAATGACGTGCGAAAACGACTGTCGTTTTTCTATTTTCCCCACTTGCCTTT
>CH000845.1:31189-42351 GCA_000149265.1 Ciona savignyi | reverse complement strand
CCGTGGTTAACGGGCGAACTTTAAACAAAATTCCATCGCTGGACACTACCGAACTGAGGTAAAAAATTTTTAAAATTTTTGAAAAATTTTCTAAGTTTTTTCCCACTTCCAGTGGTAAGTTATGCATTAAAATTTGTACATGTGATGCAAGTCTGACCGTGGTTACACGGGCGAACTTTAAACAAAATTCCATCGCTGGAACATACCGAACTGAGGTAAAAAATGTTCAAAATTTTTGAAAAATTTTCTAAGTTTTTTCCCACTTCCAGTGGTAAGTTATGCATTAAAATTTGTACATGTGATGCAAGTCTGACCGTGGTTACACGGGCGAACTTTAAACAAAATTCCATCGCTGGAACATACCGAACTGAGGTAAAAAAATTTCAAAATTTTTGAAAAATTTTCTAAGTTTTTTCCCACTTCCAGTGGTAAGTTATGCATTAAAATTTGTACATGTGATGCAAGTCTGACCGTGGTTACACGGGGGAACTTTAAACAAAATTCCATCGCTGGAACATACCGAACTGAGGTAAAAAATTTTCAAAATTTTTGAAAAATTTTCTAAGTTTTTTCCCACTTCCAGTGGTAAGTTATGCATTAAAATTTGTACATGTGATGCAAGTCTGACCGTGGTTACACGGGCGAACTTTAAACAAAATTCCATCGCTGGAACATACCGAACTGAGGTAAAAAATTTTCAAAATTTTTGAAAAATTTTCTAAGTTTTTTCCCACTTCCAGTGGTAAGTTATGCATTAAAATTTGTACATGTGATGCAAGTCTGACCGTGGTTACACGGGCGAACTTTAAACAAAATTCCATCGCTGGAACATACCGAACTGAGGTAAAAAATTTTCAAAATTTTTGAAAAATTTTTTAAGTTTTTTCCCACTTCCAGTGGTAAGTTATGCATTAAAATTTGTACATGTGATGCAAGTCTGACCGTGGTTACACGGGCGAACTTTAAACAAAATTCCATCGCTGGAACATACCGAACTGAGGTAAAAAAATTTCAAAATTTTTGAAAAATTTTCTAAGTTTTTTCCCACTTCCAGTGGTAAGTTATGCATTAAAATTTGTACATGTGATGCAAGTCTGACCGTGGTTACACGGGCGAACTTTAAACAAAATTCCATCGCTGGAACATACCGAACTGAGGTAAAAAATTTTCAAAATTTTTGAAAAATTTTCTAAGTTTTTTCCCACTTCCAGTGGTAAGTTATGCATTAAAATTTGTACATGTGATGCAAGTCTGACCGTGGTTACACGGGCGAACTTTAAACAAAATTCCATCGCTGGAACATACCGAACTGAGGTAAAAAATTTTCAAAATTTTTGAAAATTTTCTAAGTTTTTTCCCACTTCCAGTGGTAAGTTATGCATTAAAATTTGTACATGTGATGCAAGTCTGACCGTGGTTACACGGGCGAACTTTAAACAAAATTCCATCGCTGGAACATACCGAACTGAGGGAAAGGTCAGCCCTATTAAAATGCATTGAATCGAAAAATAGTGTTTCGAAAATCGTTTCCTGAAACGTTTTTTCGTTTCGAAACGCCAAATTTTGTTTTGGAAACTTTTTTCCAAATTTTTTTTTTAATTTAAATAACTTTTTTAACATTTTACAAAAATTGTGCCGAAACGTTTTTCGAAACGTTTTTCGAAACGTTTTTCGAAAGTTTTTTCGATCAAAATCCTTTTCCGCTAGATGGTGATATTAAGCAAAAAAAAGTTTATTTTGAAACGTCTTCGAAGTAAATCTTTCGAAACAGATTTGTTACTGAAAACAAAATCGTTTTTAAGTAAACATCAATATAATAAACTAATTATATTAATTGGATAGCACCTTTATAGTAATATTTGTTTTAAATTGAAAGAGTAGTCTATTACACTTAGATTACACAGAACATACCTTCATTATTTGCTTCTGATAAGTTTTTGTGATAGTTCAGGTAAAACATGTGCACTAGACATATGTAAGTTAAACCGATATATCGTGTCAGTGCCTGTTTTTTTCTTTTTACAATATTTGTATGCAAGTTCTCAAAATTTTTTCGAAATTTGTTTTCAAAACATATTTCATCAAAATTTGTTTCGAAATTTGTTTTCAAAACATATTTCATCAAAATTTGTTTCGAAATTTGTTTTCAAAACATATTTCATCAAAATTTGTTTCGAAATTTGTTTCAAAATGCATTGTTAGAAAGCAACACAAGCAAGTAGTTGGAATTAGTATAAAATACTTAAAAAGACGAAGTTATTTAAACTCATTAGGCCTACATCATATCCACACCACTTCTAAAATTTATACCTGCATATACTTGTCTTTTTACTTTTAAAGAAATAAATTTTCCTAAAAAACAAATTGTCAACTCATTACATTATTTCTGCTGATAGCCAGAGGTCGTCAGCTCGAATCCCACCAGTGGCAGGATGTTTCTTGTTACCTACACGATTTTACTACCCTTATTGAACTCGTCAGGTGAGCAGGTATACGGAGTAACGTACGTTTGTATGCATTACATCATTTGTATGCAAATTCAAAAATTTGTTCCAAGATATCTTTTTAAAACATATTAAAAAATGTTTCGAAACATAATTTGATGGAATAGGTTGTTAAAACATGTTTTATTAAAATTTGTTTTGTTTTTGAAAACATGTTTGTTTAAACTAATTATATCAATTTAATACCACCTTCATAGCATTGATTTTAAATTGAAATAGTAGGCTATCTATTACACTTAGAATGGGATAGAATAGGATATGATATTCATGTGTATCCCCCTGAATGGGAAATCCAAAGGTCAGATCACATCGCGCCCATCATCGGGTTACCGAAGCTATTTCAGTATGTTGTAGATGATAGACACGTTTCTTTAATTTGGTAGAAGCCATTGATCTACTGGTTTCAGGCAATGTCCGTAAAGTGCCTTACCCAAGAACACAACCGACTAGCTAGCGATCAGTTTCCCACCTGCAATCTTTTGATTAAAAGGCGAATCGGCCAGACAAACTTAGATTACACACATACATTTATTATTTGTTTCTGATACTTAATTTAAAACATGTGCACTAGAACATATGTAAGTTAAACCAATATATCCAGTCGGTGCCTGTCGTTGAAATTAGTGAAAAATCGGTTTAAAGACGAAGTTATGTTAACTCATTACAATTTATACACGCCAATTCTAAAATTTATACCTGCACATATTTGTCCTTTCACTTTTAACGAAATGAATATACTTAAAAACACAAGTTGTCAACTCATTACCTTATTTGTGCTGATAGCCAGAGGTCGTCAGTTCGAATACTACCAATGGCAGGATGTTTCTTGCTACCTACACGCTTTTACTACCTTCATTAAACGAGTCAGGTGATCAGGTATACGAAGTCACGAAATTTGTTTTCGAAACACATTTCATTAAAAATTGTTTCGAAATTTGTTTTCGAAACACATTTCATCAAAAATTGTTTCGAAATTTGTTTTCGAAACACATTTTATCGAAAAATGTTTCGAAATTTGTTTTCGAAACACTTTTCATCAAAATTTGTTTCAAAAGCTTAGCTTTTGGAAATATTTCCACAAAATCTGAAACATTCTTATTAAGAAACAAAAACAAGTAGTTGGAATTAACGAATCCACGCTAATTCTAAAATTTATACCACACATACGGTCCTATCAATTTTAACGAAATGAATATACTTAAAAAGACAAATTGTCAACTCTTTACATCATTTGTGCTGATAGCCCGAGGTCGGAAGTTCGAATCCCACCAGCGGCAGAATGTTTCTTGCCTTTTACTACCTTCATGTAACGAGTCAGGTGATCAGATATACGTAGTCACGTACGTTTGTATGCATTACATCATTTGTATTTAAATTCAAACTTTTTTGTCGAGATATCGTTTTAAAACATATTGAAAAAATATTTCGAAACATATTTTAATTGAATAGGATTTTAAAATGTTTTATTAAATTTTGTTTCGCAATTTCTTTTTGAAACCTATATCACCTAAATTTGAAATTTGTTTTCGAAAAAGTTTTATCAAAATAAGTAAACGAAATATCAGTTATTTTAGGGGTGAACAAGTTTGCAAACGTGTTACCAAATCATCTACCAATTTTTTAGATATATCAAAGTTGTTTCATTTTAACCCAAAGCGAACGTATTTATAATTTGACGTGTGCGTCAATGGCGCGCGTTAGATAAGAAAACGGAATATAGGGTTTATTGTTTGGGAGCAAGTTTACAAACGTGTTACCCAACCATCTACCAATTTTAAAGCACTCACTACAACATACCGTCGATTTAGGCATAATAAAGATGTTTTATCTTAACCCGAAGCAAACATATTGATAATTTGACGTGGTACGAGTGCGTTAGTGGCGCGCGATAGAAAAATAAGGGAGATATCAGGTTCAATTTTTGGATACACGTTTACAAGTGTGTTATCAAATCATCAACCAACTTTAATGCACTTAGTACAGCAAATCGTTGATTTAGGTATATCAAAGCTGTTTCATTTCAACCCAAATCGAACGTATTGAGAAGTTGACATAATGTGGGAGCGTTAGTGGCGCGCGTTAGAAAAAGTAAACAGAATATAGGGTTACTTTTTTGGATACAAGTTTACAAGTGTGTTAGCCAATCATCTACCAATTTTTATGCACTTACTACAACAAATCGTCGATTAAGGTATATCAAAGTAGTTTCTATTTAACCGAAAGCGAACATATTAATAATTTGACGTGGAATGAGTGCGTTAGTGGCGCGCGTTAAAAAAGTAAACGAAATATAGGGTTCATTTTTGGTATACAAGTTTACAAGTGTCTTACCCAACCATCTACCAATTTTCATGCTCTTACTACAACAATTCGTCGATTTAGATATATTAAAGCTGTTTCATCCTAACCAAAAGCGAACATAGTAAGAATTTGATATAATGTGAGTGCGTTAGTGGCGCGCGTTAGAAAAGTAAACGGAATGCAGGGTTCATTTTTCGTATACAAGTTTACAAGTGTCTTACCCAACTATCTACCAATTTTTCATTTCTACCTACACGCTTTTACTACCTACATTAAATGAGTCAGGTGATCAGGTATACGAAGTCACGAAATTTGTTTTAGAAACACATTTCATCAAAATTTGTTTCGAAATTTGTTTTCGAAACACATTTCATTAAAAATTGTTTCGAAATTTGTTTTCGAAACACATTTCATCAAAAATTGTTTCGAAATTTGTTTTAGAAACACATTTCATCAAAATTTGTTTCGAAATTTGTTTTCGAACACACATTTTATCGAAAAATGTTTCGAAATTTGTTTTCGAAACACTTTTCATCAAAATTTGTTTCAAAAGCTTAGCTTTTCGAAATATTTCCACAAAATCTGAAACATTCTTATTAAGAAACAAAAACAAGTAGTTGGAATTAACGAATCCACGCCAATTCTAAAATTTATACCACACATACGGTCCTATCAATTTTAACGAAATGAATATACTTAAAAAGACAAATTGTCAACGCTTTACATCATTTGTGCTGATAGATCGAGGTCGTAAGTTCGAATCCCACCAGTGGCAGAATGTTTCTTGCTACATACACGCTTTCACTGCCTTCATGTAACGAGTCAGGTGATCAGATATACGTAGTCACGTACGTTTGTATGCATTACATCATTTGTATTTAAATTCAAACTTATTTGTCGAGATATCTTTTTAAAACATATTGAAAAAATATTTCGAAACATATTTTAATGGAATAGGGTTTTAAAATGTTTTATTAAATTTTGTTTCGCAATTTCTTTTCGAAACCTATATCACCTAAATTTGATTTGAAATTTGTTTTCGGAAGAGTTTTATCAAAATAAGTAAACGAAATATCAGTTCTTTTAGGGGTGAACAAGTTTGTAAGGGTGTTACCCAATCATCTACCATTTTTTTAGATATATCAAAGTTGTTATATTTTAACCCAAAGCGAACGTATTTATAATTTGACGTGTGCGTCAGTGGCGCGCGTTAGAAAAGTAAACGGAATATAGGGTTTATTTTTTGGGAGCAAGTTTACAAACGTGTTACCCAAACATCTACCAATTTTAATCCACTCACTACAACAAACCGTCGATTTAGGAATAATAAAGATGTTTTATCTTAACCCGAAGCGAACATATTGATAATTTGACGTGGTAAGAGTGTGTTAGTGGCGCGCGATAGAAAAATAAGGGAGATATAAGGGTCATTTTTTGGATACAAGTTAACAAGTGTGTTATGCAATCATCTACCAATGTTCATGCACTTACAACAGCAAAGCGTTAATTTAGCAATATCAAAGCTGTTTCATTTTAACCCAAAGCGAACATATTTAGAATTCGACGTGGTATGAGTGCGTTAGTGGCGCGCGTTAGAAAAATAAGCAAGTTATCCGGTTTATTTTATGGATACAAGTTTACAAGTATGTTATTCAACCATCTACCATCTTTCATGCACTCACTACAACAAATCGTCGATTTACATATATCAAAGCTGTTTCATCTCAACCCAAAGCGAACATATGGAGAATTTGATTTGATATGAGTTCGTTATTGGCGCGCGTTAGAAAAGTAAACGGAATATAGGGTTTATTTTTCGTATACAAGTTTAAAGGTGTGTTACCCAATCATCTACCAATTTTCATGCACTTTCTACAACAAATCGTCGATTTAGATATATCAAAGCTGTTTCATCTCTACCCAAAGCGAACATATTGATAATGTGACGTGATATGAGTGCGTTAGTGCCGCGCGTTAGAAAAGTAATCGGAATATAGGGTTCTTTTTATGAATACAAGTGTGTTACCCAACGATCTACCAATTTCCATGCACTTACTACAACAAATCGTCGATTCAGATATATCAAAGATGTTTCATCTCTACCAAAAGCGAACATATTGATAATTTAACGTGATTTGAGTTCGTTAGTGGCGCGCGTTAGAAAAGTAAACGGAATATAAGGTTTCTTATTTGGATATAAGTTAACAAGTGTGTTACCCAACCATCTACCAATTTTCATGCACTTACTACAACAAATCGTCGATTTAGATATATCAAAGCTGTTTCATCTCTACCAAAAGCGAACATATTGAGAATTGGACGTGGTATCAGTGCGTTAGTGGCGCGCGTTAGAAAAGTAAACGGAATATAGGGTTATTTTTTTGGATATAGGTTTACAAGTGTGTTACCCAACTAAGTAAAAATTTTCATGCACTTGCTACAACAGATCGTCGATTTAGATATATCAAAGCTTTTTCATCTCTACCCAAAGCGAACATATTGATAATTTGACGTGGTATGAGTGCGTTAGTGGCGCGCGTTAGAAAAGTAAACGGAATATAGGGTTAATTTTTCGTATACAAGTTTAAACTTGTGTTACCCAACCATGTACCAATTTTTATGCCCTTACTACAACAAATCGTCGATTTAGATATATCAAAGCTGTTTCATCTCTACCAAAAGCGAACATATTGAGAATTGGACGTGGTATGAGTGCGTTAGTGGCGCGCGTTAGAAAAGTAATCGGAATATAAGGTGTCTTATTTGGATATAAGTTAACAAGTGTGTTACCCAACCATCTACCAATTTTCATGCACTTACTACAACAAATCGTCGATTTAGATATATCAAAGCTGTTTCATTTTAACCCAAAAGCGAACAATATTGAATAATTTGAATGTGAATATGAGTGCGTTAGTGGCGCGCGTTAGAAAAGTAAAGGGAGTATAAGGTTCCTTATTTGGATATAAGTTTACAATTGTGTTACCCAATCATCTACCAATTTTTATGCACTTAATACAATAAATCGTCGATTAAGATATCAAAGCTGTTTTATCTCATCCCAAAGCGAATATATTGATAATTTAACGTGGTATGAGGGCGTTAGTGGCGCGCGTTAGAAAAGTAAACGGAATATAGGGTTCATTTTTTGGATATTGGTTTACAAGTGTGTTACCCAACCATCTACCAATTTTTATGCACTTGCTACAAATAATCGTCGATTTAGATATATCAAAGCTGTTTCATCTCTACCCAAAGCGAACATATTGATAATTTGACGAGCTATGAGTGCGTTAGTGGCGCGCGTTAGAAAAGTAAACGGAATATAGGGTTGATTTTTCGTATATAAGTTTAAACCTGTGTTACCCAACCATGTACCAATTTTCATCTACTTACTACAACAAATCGTCGATTTAGATATATCAAAGCTGTTCATCTCTACCCAAAGCGAACATATTGATAATTTGACGTGGTCTGAGTGCGTTAGTGGCGCGCGTTAGAAAAGTAAACGGAATATAGGGTTAATTTTTGGTATACAAGTTTAAAAGTGTGTTACCCAATCATCTACCAATTTTCATGCACTTACTACAACAAATCGTCGATTTAGATATATCAAAGCTGTTTCATCTCATCCCAAAGCGAACATATTGATAATTTGACGTGGTCTGAGTGCGTTACTGGCGCGCGTAAGAAAAGTAAACGAAATATAAGGTTCCTTATTTGGATATAAGTTTAAAAGTGTGTTACCCAACCATCTACCAATTCTTATGTACTTACTACAACATATCGTGGATTTAGATATATCAAAGCTGTTTCATCTCAACCCATAGCGAACATATTGATAATTTGACTTGGTATGAGTTCGTTATTGGCGCGCGTTAGAAAAGTAAACGGAATATAGGGTTAATTTTTTGTATTCAAGTTTAAAAGTGTGTTACCCAATCATTCCACCAATTAACATGCACTTACTGTATCTAATTGTCCATTTAGAAATATCAAAGATGTTTCATCTCTACCCAAAGCGAACATATTGCTAATTAGACGTGGTATGAGTGCTTTGGTGGCGCGCGTTAGAAAAGTAAACGGAATATAGAATTCATTTTTTGGATATAAGTTTACAAGTGTGTTATCCAACCATCTACCTATTTCCATGCATTTACTACAACAAATCGTTGATTTAGGTATATCAAAGCTGTTTCATCTCTACCCAAAGCGAACATATTGATAATTTGACGTGGTATGAGTGCGTTAGTAGCGCGCGTTAGAAAAGTAAACGGAATATAGGGTTAATTTTTCGTATACAAGTTTAAACGTGTGTTACCCAACCATGTACCAATTTTCATGCACTTATTACAACAAATCGTCGATTTAGATATATCAAAGCTGTTTCATCTCTACCAAAAGCGAACATATTGAGAATTGGACGTGGTTTGAGTGCGTTAGTGGCGCGCGTTAGAAAAGTAAACGGAATATAAGGTTTCTTATTTGGATATAAGTTAACAAGTGTGTTACCCAACCATCTACCAATTTTTATGCACTTACTACAACAAATTGTCGATTTAGATATATCAAAGCTGTTTTATCTCTACCAAAAGCGAACATATTGAGAATTTCACGTGGTAAGAGTGCGTTAGTGGCGCGCGTTAAAAAAGTAAAGGGAGTATAAGGTTCTTTATTTGGATATAAGTTTACAATTGTGTTACCCAATCATCTACCAATTTTCATGCACTTAATACAACAAATCGTCCATTAAGATATCAAAGATGTTTCATCTCATCCCAAAGCGAAGATATTGATAATTTAACGTGGTATGAGGGCGTTAGTGGCGCGCGTTAGAAAAGTAATCGGAATATAAGGTTTCTTTTTTGGATATAAGTTAACAAGTGTGTTACCCAACCATCTACCAATTTTCATGCACTTACTACAACAAATCGTCGATTTAGATATATCAAAGCTGTTTCATCTCTACCAAAAGCGAACATATTGAGAATTGGACGTGGTATGAGTTCGTTAGTGGCGCGCGTTAGAAAAGTAAACGGAATATAGGGTTAATTTTTCGTATACACGTTTAAAAGTGTGTTACCCAATCATTTATCAATTTTCATGCACTTACTACAACAAATCGTCGATTTAGATATATCAAATCTGTTTCATTTTAACCCAAAGCGAACATATTGATAATTTGACGTGATATGAGTGCGTTAGTGGCGCGCGTTAGAAAAGTAAAGGGAGTATAAGGTTCCTTATTTGGATATAAGTTTACAATTGTGTTACCCAATCATCTACCAATTTTCATGCACTTAATACAACAAATCGTCGAATATATCAAAGATGTTTCATCTCATCCCAAAGCGAAGATATTGATAATTTAACGTGGTATGAGGGCGTTAGTGGCGCGCGTTAGAAAAGTAAACGGAATATAGGGTTCATTTTTTGGATATAGGTTTACAAGTGTGTTACCCAACCATCTAACAGTTTTCATGCACTTGCTACAACAAATCGTCGATTTAGATATATCAAAGCTGTTTCATCTCTACCCAAAGCGAACATATGGAGAATTTGATTTGATATGAGTTCGTTATTGGCGCGCGTTAGAAAAGTAAACGGAATATAGGGTTTATTTTTCGTATACAAGTTTAAAGGTGTGTTACCCAATCATCTACCAATTTTCATGCACTTTCTACAACAAATCGTCGATTTAGATATATCAAAGCTGTTTCATCTCTACCCAAAGCGAACATATTGATAATGTGACGTGATATGAGTGCGTTAGTGCCGCGCGTTAGAAAAGTAATCGGAATATAGGGTTCTTTTTATGAATACAAGTGTGTTACCCAACGATCTACCAATTTCCATGCACTTACTACAACAAATCGTCGATTCAGATATATCAAAGATGTTTCATCTCTACCAAAAGCGAACATATTGATAATTTAACGTGATTTGAGTTCGTTAGTGGCGCGCGTTAGAAAAGTAAACGGAATATAAGGTTTCTTATTTGGATATAAGTTAACAAGTGTGTTACCCAACCATCTACCAATTTTCATGCACTTACTACAACAAATCGTCGATTTAGATATATCAAAGCTGTTTCATCTCTACCAAAAGCGAACATATTGAGAATTGGACGTGGTATCAGTGCGTTAGTGGCGCGCGTTAGAAAAGTAAACGGAATATAGGGTTATTTTTTTGGATATAGGTTTACAAGTGTGTTACCCAACTAAGTAAAAATTTTCATGCACTTGCTACAACAGATCGTCGATTTAGATATATCAAAGCTTTTTCATCTCTACCCAAAGCGAACATATTGATAATTTGACGTGGTATGAGTGCGTTAGTGGCGCGCGTTAAAAAAGT
>CH000845.1:0-27710 GCA_000149265.1 Ciona savignyi | reverse complement strand
TCCAAATATTGATAATTTGACGAGCTATTACTGCGTTAGTGGCGCGCGTTAGAAAAGTAAACGGAATATAGGGTTGATTTTTCGTATATAAGTTTAAACCTGTGTTACCCAACCATGTACCAATTTTCATCTACTTACTACAACAAATCGTCGATTTAGATATATCAAAGCTGTTCATCTCTACCCAAAGCGAACATATTGATAATTTGACGTGGTCTGAGTGCGTTAGTGGCGCGCGTTAGAAAAGTAAACGGAATATAGGGTTAATTTTTGGTATACAAGTTTAAAAGTGTGTTACCCAATCATCTACCAATTTTCATGCACTTACTACAACAAATCGTCGATTTAGATATATCAAAGCTGTTTCATCTCATCCCAAAGCGAACATATTGATAATTTGACGTGGTCTGAGTGCGTTACTGGCGCGCGTAAGAAAAGTAAACGAAATATAAGGTTCCTTATTTGGATATAAGTTTAAAAGTGTGTTACCCAACCATCTACCAATTCTTATGTACTTACTACAACATATCGTGGATTTAGATATATCAAAGCTGTTTCATCTCAACCCATAGCGAACATATTGATAATTTGACTTGGTATGAGTTCGTTATTGGCGCGCGTTAAAAAAGTAAACGGAATATAGGGTTAATTTTTTGTATTCAAGTTTAAAAGTGTGTTACCCAATCATTCCACCAATTAACATGCACTTACTGTATCTAATTGTCCATTTAGAAATATCAAAGATGTTTCATCTCTACCCAAAGCGAACATATTGCTAATTAGACGTGGTATGAGTGCTTTGGTGGCGCGCGTTAGAAAAGTAAACGGAATATAGAATTCATTTTTTGGATATAAGTTTACAAGTGTGTTATCCAACCATCTACCTATTTCCATGCATTTACTACAACAAATCGTTGATTTAGGTATATCAAAGCTGTTTCATCTCTACCCAAAGCGAACATATTGATAATTTGACGTGGTATGAGTGCGTTAGTAGCGCGCGTTAGAAAAGTAAACGGAATATAGGGTTAATTTTTCGTATACAAGTTTAAACGTGTGTTACCCAACCATGTACCAATTTTCATGCACTTATTACAACAAATCGTCGATTTAGATATATCAAAGCTGTTTCATCTCTACCAAAAGCGAACATATTGAGAATTGGACGTGGTTTGAGTGCGTTAGTGGCGCGCGTTAGAAAAGTAAACGGAATATAAGGTTTCTTATTTGGATATAAGTTAACAAGTGTGTTACCCAACCATCTACCAATTTTTATGCACTTACTACAACAAATTGTCGATTTAGATATATCAAAGCTGTTTTATCTCTACCAAAAGCGAACATATTGAGAATTGGACGTGGTATGAGTGCGTTAGTGGCGCGCGTTAGAAAAGTAAACGGAATACAGGGTTAATTTTTCGTATACAAGTTTAAAAGTGCGTTACCCAATCATTTACCAATTTTCATGCACTTACCACAAGAAATCGTCGATTTAGATATATCAAAGTTGTTTCATTTTAACCCAAAGCGAACATATTGATAATTTGACGTGATATGAGTGCGTTAGTGACGCGCGTTAGAAAAGTAAAGGGAATATAAGGTTCCTTATTTGGATATAAGTTTACAATTGTGTTATCTAATCATGTACCAATTTTCATGCTACTTAATTCAATAAATCGTCGATTAAGATATCAAAGCTGTTTCATCTCATCCCAAAGCGAAGATATTGATAATTTAACGTGGTATGAGTTCGTTAGTGGCGCGCGTTAGAAAAGTAAACGGAATATAGGGTTCATTTTTTGGATATAGGTTTACAAGTGTGTTACCCAACCCATCTAACAATTTTCATGCACTTACTACAACAAATCGTTGATTTAGATATATCAAAGCTGTTTCATCTCTACCCAAAGCGAACATATTGATAATTTGACGTGGTATGAGTGCGTTAGTGGCGCGCGTTAGAAAAGTAAACGGAATATAAGGTTAATTTTTCGTATACAAGTTTAAAAGTGTGTTACCCAATCATCTAACAATTTTTATGCACTTACTACAACAAATCGTCGATTTAGATATATCAAAGCTTTTTCATCTCTACCCAAAGCGAACATATTGATAATTTGACGTGATATGAGTGCGTTAGTGGCGCGCGTTAAAAAAGTAAAGGGAATATAAGATTCTTTATTTGGATATAAGCTTACAATTGTGTTACCCAATCATCTACCAATTTTCATGCACCTTATACAACAAATCGTCCATTAAGATATCAAAGCTGTTTCATCTCATCCCAAAGCGAAGATATTGATAATTTAACGTGGTATGAGGGCGTTAGTGGCGCGCGTTAGAAAAGTAATCGGAATATAAGGTTTCTTATTTGGATATAAGTTAACAAGTGTGTTACCCAACCATCTACCAATTTTCATGCACTTACTACAACAAATCGTCGATTTAGATATATCAAAGCTGTTTCATCTCTACCAAAAGCGAACATATTGAGAATTGGACGTGGTATGAGTTCGTTAGTGGCGCGCGTTAGAAAAGTAAACGGAATATAGGGTTAATTTTTCGTATACACGTTTAAAAGTGTGTTACCCAATCATTTATCAATTTTCATGCACTTACTACAACAAATCGTCGATTTAGATATATCAAATCTGTTTCATTTTAACCCAAAGCGAACATATTGATAATTTGACGTGATATGAGTGCGTTAGTGGCGCGCGTTAGAAAAGTAAAGGGAGTATAAGGTTCCTTATTTGGATATAAGTTTACAATTGTGTTACCCAATCATCTACCAATTTTCATGCACTTAATACAACAAATCGTCGAATATATCAAAGATGTTTCATCTCATCCCAAAGCGAAGATATTGATAATTTAACGTGGTATGAGGGCGTTAGTGGCGCGCGTTAGAAAAGTAAACGGAATATAGGGTTCATTTTTTGGATATAGGTTTACAAGTGTGTTACCCAACCATCTAACAGTTTTCATGCACTTGCTACAACAAATCGTCGATTTAGATATATCAAAGCTGTTTCATCTCTACCCAAAGCGAACATATGGAGAATTTGATTTGATATGAGTTCGTTATTGGCGCGCGTTAGAAAAGTAAACGGAATATAGGGTTTATTTTTCGTATACAAGTTTAAAGGTGTGTTACCCAATCATCTACCAATTTTCATGCACTTTCTACAACAAATCGTCGATTTAGATATATCAAAGCTGTTTCATCTCTACCCAAAGCGAACATATTGATAATGTGACGTGATATGAGTGCGTTAGTGCCGCGCGTTAGAAAAGTAATCGGAATATAGGGTTCTTTTTATGAATACAAGTGTGTTACCCAACGATCTACCAATTTCCATGCACTTACTACAACAAATCGTCGATTCAGATATATCAAAGATGTTTCATCTCTACCAAAAGCGAACATATTGATAATTTAACGTGATTTGAGTTCGTTAGTGGCGCGCGTTAGAAAAGTAAACGGAATATAAGGGTTCTTATTTGGATATAAGTTAACAAGTGTGTTACCCAACCATGTACCAATTTTCATGCACTTATTACAACAAATCGTCGATTTAGATATATCAAAGCTGTTTCATCTCTACCAAAAGCGAACATATTGAGAATTGGACGTGGTTTGAGTGCGTTAGTGGCGCGCGTTAGAAAAGTAAACGGAATATAAGGTTTCTTATTTGGATATAAGTTAACAAGTGTGTTACCCAACCATCTACCAATTTTTATGCACTTACTACAACAAATTGTCGATTTAGATATATCAAAGCTGTTTTATCTCTACCAAAAGCGAACATATTGAGAATTGGACGTGGTATGAGTGCGTTAGTGGCGCGCGTTAGAAAAGTAAACGGAATACAGGGTTAATTTTTCGTATACAAGTTTAAAAGTGCGTTACCCAATCATTTACCAATTTTCATGCACTTACCACAAGAAATCGTCGATTTAGATATATCAAAGTTGTTTCATTTTAACCCAAAGCGAACATATTGATAATTTGACGTGATATGAGTGCGTTAGTGACGCGCGTTAGAAAAGTAAAGGGAATATAAGGTTCCTTATTTGGATATAAGTTTACAATTGTGTTATCTAATCATGTACCAATTTTCATGTACTTAATTCAATAAATCGTCGATTAAGGATGAATCACAAGCTGTTTCATCTCATCCCAAAGCGAAGATATTGATAATTTAACGTGGTATGAGTTCGTTAGTGGCGCGCGTTAGAAAAGTAAACGGAATATAGGGTTCATTTTTTGGATATAGGTCTTACAAGTGTGTTACCCAACCCATCTAACAATTTTCATGCACTTACTACAACAAATCGTTGATTTAGATATATCAAAGCTGTTTCATCTCTACCCAAAGCGAACATATTGATAATTTGACGTGGTATGAGTGCGTTAGTGGCGCGCGTTAGAAAAGTAAACGGAATATAAGGTTAATTTTTCGTATACAAGTTTAAAAGTGTGTTACCCAATCATCTAACAATTTTTATGCACTTACTACAACAAATCGTCGATTTAGATATATCAAAGCTTTTTCATCTCTACCCAAAGCGAACATATTGATAATTTGACGTGATATGAGTGCGTTAGTGGCGCGCGTTAAAAAAGTAAAGGGAATATAAGATTCTTTATTTGGATATAAGCTTACAATTGTGTTACCCAATCATCTACCAATTTTCATGCACCTTATACAACAAATCGTCCATTAAGATATCAAAGCTGTTTCATCTCATCCCAAAGCGAAGATATTGATAATTTAACGTGGTATGAGGGCGTTAGTGGCGCGCGTTAGAAAAGTAATCGGAATATAAGGTTTCTTATTTGGATATAAGTTAACAAGTGTGTTACCCAACCATCTACCAATTTTCATGCACTTACTACAACAAATCGTCGATTTAGATATATCAAAGCTGTTTCATCTCTACCAAAAGCGAACATATTGAGAATTGGACGTGGTATGAGTTCGTTAGTGGCGCGCGTTAGAAAAGTAAACGGAATATAGGGTTAATTTTTCGTATACACGTTTAAAAGTGTGTTACCCAATCATTTATCAATTTTCATGCACTTACTACAACAAATCGTCGATTTAGATATATCAAATCTGTTTCATTTTAACCCAAAGCGAACATATTGATAATTTGACGTGATATGAGTGCGTTAGTGGCGCGCGTTAAAAAAGTAAAGGGAGTATAAGGTTCCTTATTTGGATATAAGTTTACAATTGTGTTACCCAATCATCTACCAATTTTCATGCACTTAATACAACAAATCGTTGAATATATCAAAGATGTTTCATCTCATCCCAAAGCGAAGATATTGATAATTTAACGTGGTATGAGGGCGTTAGTGGCGCGCGTTAGAAAAGTAAACGGAATATAGGGTTCATTTTTTGGATATAGGTTTACAAGTGTGTTACCCAACCATCTAACAGTTTTCATGCACTTGCTACAACAAATCGTCGATTTAGATATATCAAAGCTGTTTCATCTCTACCCAAAGCGAACATATTGATAATTTGACGTGGTATGAGTGCGTTAGTGGCGCGCGTTAGAAAAGTAAACGGAATATAAGGTTAATTTTTCGTATACAAGTTTAAAAGTGTGTTACCCAATCATATAACAATTTTTATGCACTTACTACAACAAATCGTCGATTCAGATATATCAAAGCTTTTTCATCTCTACCCAAAGCGAACATATTGATAATTTGACGTGATATGAGTGCGTTAGTGGCGCGCGTTAAAAAAGTAAAGGCTATATAAGATTCTTTATTTGGATATAAGTTTACAATTGTTTTACCCAATCATCTACCAATTTTCATGCACCTTATACAACAAATCGTCCATTAAGATATCAAAGCTGTTTCATCTCATCCCAAAGCGAAGATATTGATAATTTAACGTGGTATGAGGGCGTTAGTGGCGCGCGTTAAAAAAGTAATCGGAATATAAGGTTTCTTATTTGGATATAAGTTAACAAGTGTGTTACCCAACCATCTACCAATTTTCATGCACTTACTACAACAAATCGTCGATTTAGATATATCAAAGCTGTTTCATCTCTACCAAAAGCGAACATATTGAGAATTGGACGTGGTATGAGTTCGTTAGTGGCGCGCGTTAGAAAAGTAAACGGAATATAGGGTTAATTTTTCGTATACACGTTTAAAAGTGTGTTACCCAATCATTTATCAATTTTCATGCACTTACTACAACAAATCGTCGATTTAGATATATCAAATCTGTTTCATTTTAACCCAAAGCGAACATATTGATAATTTGACGTGATATGAGTGCGTTAGTGGCGCGCGTTAGAAAAGTAAAGGGAGTATAAGGTTCCTTATTTGGATATAAGTTTACAATTGTGTTACCCAATCATCTACCAATTTTCATGCACTTAATACAACAAATCGTCGATTAAGATATCAAAGATGTTTCATCTCATCCCAAAGCGAAGATATTGATAATTTAACGTGGTATGAGGGCGTTAGTGGCGCGCGTTAGAAAAGTAAACGGAATATAGGGTTCATTTTTTGGATATAGGTTTACAAGTGTGTTACCCAACCATCTACCAATTTTCATGCACTTGCTACAACTAATCGTCGATTTAGATATATCAAAGCTGTTTCATCTCTACCAAAAGCGAACATATTGAGAATTGGACGTGGTATGAGTGCGTTAGTGGCGCGCGTTAGAAAAGTAATCTGAATATAGGGTCCTTTTTTGGATAGAAGTTTACAAGTGTGTTACCCAACCATCTACCAATTTACATGCACTTACTGCAATTAATTGTCCATTTAGAAATATCAAAGATGTTTCATCTCTACCAAAAGCGAACATATTGCTAATTAGACGTGGTATGAGTGCTTTGGTGGCGCGCGTTAGAAAAGTAAACGGAATATAGAATTCATTTTTTGGATATAAGTTTACAAGTGTGTTATCCAACCATCTACCTATTTCCATGCATTTACTACAACAAATCGTCGATTTAGGTATATCAAAGCTGTTTCATCTCTACCCAAAGCGAACATATTGATAATTTGACGTGGTATGAGTGCGTTTGTGGCGCGCGTTAGAAAAGTAAACGGAATATAGGGTTAATTTTTCGTATACAACTTTAAACGTGTGTTACCCAACCATGAACCAATTTTCATATACTTATTACAACAAATCGTCGATTTAGATATATCAAAGCTGTTTCATCTCTACCAAAAGCAAACATATTGAGAATTGGACGTGGTTTGTGTGCGTTAGTGGCGCGCGTTAGAAAAGTAAACGGAATATAGGATTCATTTTTTGGATATAAGTTTACAAGTGTGTTAACCAACCATCTACCTATTTCCATGCATTTACTACAACAATTCGTTGATTTAGGTAAATCAAAGCTGTTTCATGCCAAATTCTTATGTTTGCTTTGGTTTGATATCTAACCGCTTTGATATACCTAAATCGATGATTTGTTGCAGCAATTGCATACGAATTGGTTAATGGTTGGATAACACATTTGTAAATTTATTCCCATTAAATAACTGTGTATCATTTGCTTTTCAAAGGCAACCGATTAACGCGAGTAGCCTACACGACATCCAAAAGTCACATACCCAATCTTTTCGTCATCTGTAGCCAATTGTATTTTTGACGTACAAAGACAAAAGTCGTGCTGATAAACTCTTTGTTATACATGTTTATAGGGGCAGCAAACTCAAGTCGCGATGGCATTACATTTTTGGTGCAGTGATTTTATCGATTGAAGTTCATTCTGGAGGTAAATAACTTATTTGTTTATGTGTTGTACTGTCACCAGTATTTGTCGTTCGAATAGCAAGATCATGCTAGAAAAGGTTCTGCACTGTACAATAGTTTTTAACCGTTTAGTACAATTTATATCTTGTTTAAGAATATGTCATTGTTTTGTTATATTTCACAAGAAATATCTAGGATGATATTTTTAAGTTAATAACATTTCACGTGCAAACAATGCTCACGAAATGAAGAATACCTATTGAAATGGAATGTTGGGATTTCGACATGATGTTAAGGGGGAAAGAAAGTGAGACTTAAAAGAGATAAAAAGAGAAGTAAATGAAAAGAAATAAACATTTTTTCCTTTTTTGTTGGTACTTGTTTAAACACAAGCACCATTATGATCTGTTTTTACTACCTCGTGTTCCAGTTAATGTCGAATGGCGAAAATACGGAACTACGGAAATGCGGAAATTAAATGAAAAGCTGGTTAAGAATACTCCGTAAATCCTAATGCCTATAGGTGGATTAGTTTTTAGTTAAAAAATCCTTCGTGTTCTTTTAAACTCACGGTCGTTAGAGTGGGCTAAAGTTCAGTATAAAGTTCCGTATTTCCGTAATTGCACATTTCCGCCTTTTAGTTATGTCCTCGTGGTTCCTGGTTTGTATTTTGTAATGACAGACGGATTTTCGTTTATGGCCAATGGGCCAAATCAATCTTTTTATGATTTAACATAGGCAGTATAACTTGGTGTAGATATTAGATTCATGTTAAACATTAGCTGCATATATGATGACAAAAGCTAACAAATTGATTAAGGTTAAACTATAAACGTTGACGTTGCAATAGTTTTCCGATGTAAGCTAGAACTATAGGAGACTAGCATTCCGAAGAAAGCTTAAATATAACCATAAAATACGGTTCAAGTTACATCAAGTTACAGCTTCTACTATTGCAATAAATTACTTTATTATTTTTGCAGACTTGTGCGTACTGGTATTTAACCTATATTTCACACAACGTAGAAATGAGTTCAACAGAAGAAAATGAAAGGTGAGTTTTTATGATAATGTTTAGTTATGCGAAGAGTGCCTGGGAGTTTGCATGGGCGCAGGCCACAGCAGCTGGTTTACATTAGTAAGGGACTGGCTAACAGTGATTCTTATCTGAGTGTTACCAGGAACGCACTAAAAGGCTGACTGGCTGACCGGGCTGAAAAGGCTGACTTCGAAAAAGTGTTGCCGAACAAAAACAAAAATTTAAATTTGAAAGTAACATATATAAGTTTACAATTGTGCCATTTTAATTTGTTTAATTTTAATATTACGTGATGCCGAAAGGGCGGACTTCAATATTATGCGGCTTGAAAGGGCTGACTTCGTTATTATGCGATGTTGAACGGGCTGACTTCGTTATTATGCGATTTTGAAATGGCTGACTTCGTTATTATGCGATGTTGAAAGGGCTGACTTTAATATTATGCGTTTATAAAAGGGCTGACTTTAATATTATGCGATTTTGAAAGGGCTGACTTCGTTATTATGCGATGTTGAAAGGGCTGACTTTAATATTATACGATGTTGACTTCGTTATTATGCGACGTTGAAAGGGCTGACTTTAATAGTATGCGATGTTGAAAGGGCTGACTTAATATTATGCGATTTTGAAAGGACTGACTTCGTTATTATGCGATGTTGAAAGGGCTGACTTTAATATTATACGATGTTGACTTCGTTATTATGCGACGTTGAAAGGGCTGACTTTAATAGTATGCGATGTTGAAAGGGCTGACTTAATATTATGCGGTTTTGAAAGGGCTGACTTCTTTATTATGCGGTTTTGAAAGGGCTGACTTTAATATTATGCGATGTTGAAATGGCTGACTTCGTTATTATGCGATGTTGAAAGGGCTGACTTTAATATTAGGCTATGCGTTTATAAAAGGGCTGACTTTAATATTATGCGATTTTGAAAGGGCTGACTTCGTTATTATGCGATGTTGAAAGGGCTGACTTTAATATTATACGATGTTGACTTCGTTATTATGCGACGTTGAAAGGGCTGACTTTAATAGTATGCGATGTTGAAAGGGCTGACTTAATATTATGCGGTTTTGAAAGGGCTGACTTTAATATTATGCGATGTTGAAATGGCTGACTTCGGTATTATGCGATGTTGAAAGGGCTGACTTTAATATTATACGATTTTTGAAAGGGCTGACTTCAATATTATGCGATTTTGAAAGGGCTGACTGTAATATTATGCGATTTTAAAAGGGCTGACTTTAGTATTATGCGATTTTGAAAGGGCTGACTTTAAAATTATGCGATTTTGAAAGAGCTGACTTTAGTTTTATGCGATGTTGAAAGGGCTGACTTTAATATTATGCGATTTTGAAAGGGCTGACTTTAGTATTATGCGATGTTGAAAGGGCTGACTTTAATATTATGCGATGTTGAAAGGGCTGACTGTAATATTATGCGATTTTGAAAGGGCTGACTGTAATATTATGCGATTTTGAAAGGGCTGACTTCGTTATTATGCGATGTTGAAAGGGCTGACTTCGTTATTATGCGATGTTAAAAGGGCTGACTTCGTTATTATGCGATGTTGAAAGGGCTGACTTCGTTATTATGCGATGTTGAAAGGGCTGACTTTAATATTATGCGTTTATAAAAGGGCTGACTTTAATATTATGCGATTTTGAAAGGGCTGTCTTCGTTATTATGCGATGTTGAAAGGGCTGACTTAATATTAAGCGATTTTGAAAGGGCTGACTTTAGTATTATGCGATTTTGAAAGGGCTGACTTTAAAATTATGCGATTTTGAAAGGGCTGACTTTAGTATTATGCGATGTTGAAAGGGCTGACTTTAATATTATGCGATGTTGAAAGGGCTGACTGTAATATTATGCGATTTTGAAAGGGCTGACTTCGTTATTATGCGATGTTGAAAGGGCTGACTTCGTTATTATGCGATTTTGAAATGGCTGACTTCGTTATTATGCGATGTTGAAAGGGCTGACTTTAATATTATGCGTTTATAAAAGGGCTGACTTTAATATTATGCGATTTTGAAAGGGCTGACTTTAATATTGTGCGTTTATAAAAGGGCTGACTATAATATTATGCGATTTTAAAAGGGCTGTCTTCGTTATTATGCGATGTTGAAAGGGCTGACTTTAATATTATGCGATTTTGAAAGGGCTGACTTCGTTATTATGCGATGTTGAAAGGGCTGACTGTAATATTATGCGATTTTGAAAGGGCTGACTTCGTTATTATGCAATGTTGAAAGGGCTGACTTCGTTATTATGCGATTTTGAAATGGCTGACTTCGTTATTATGCGATGTTGAAAGGGCTGACTTCGTTATTATGCGATGTTGAAAGGGCTGACTTCGTTATTATGCGATGTTGAAACGGCTGACTTTAATATCATGCGTTTATAAAAGGGCTGACTTTAATATTATTCGATTTTGAAAGGGCTGTCTTCGTTATTATGCGATGTTGAAAGGGCTGACTTAATATTATGCGATTTTGAAACGGCTGACTTTAGTATTATGCGATTTTGAAAGGGCTGACTTTAAAATTATGCGATTTTGAAAGGGCTGACTTTAGTATTATGCGATGTTGAAAGGGCTGACTTTAATATTATGCGATGTTGAAAGGGCTGACTGTAATATTATGCGATTTTGAAAGGGCTGACTTCGTTATTATGCGATGTTGAAAGGGCTGACTTCGTTATTATGCGATTTTGAAATGGCTGACTTCGTTATTATGCGATGTTGAAAGGGCTGACTTTAATATTATGCGTTTATAAAAGGGCTGACTTTAATATTATGCGATTTTGAAAGGGCTGTCTTCGTTATTATGCGATGTTGAAAGGGCTGACTTTAATATTATGCGATTTTGAAAGGGCTGACTTCGTTATTATGCGATGTTGAAAGGGCTGACTTTGTTATTATACGATGTTGACTTCGTTATTATGCGACGTTGATAGGGCTGACTTTAATAGTATGCGATGTTGAAAGGGCTGACTTAATATTATGCGGTTTTGAAAGGGCTGACTTCGTTATTATGCGGTTTTGCAAGGGCTGACTTTATTATTATGCGATGTTGAAAGGGCTGACTTTAATATTATGCGATGTTGAAATGGCTGACTTCGTTATTATGCGATGTTAAAGGGCTGACTTTAATATTATGCGATTTTGAAGGGCTGACTTTAATATTATGCGATGTTGAAATGGCTGACTTCGTTATTATGCGATGTTAAAGGGCTGACTTTACGATTTAAGCCATTTTGTAAGGGCTGACTTTAATATTATGGAATTTTGAAAGGGCTGACTTTAATATTATGCGATGTTGAAAGGGCTGACTTTAATATCATGCGATTTGAAAGGGCTGACTTTAATATTGTGCGATTTTGAAAGGGCTGACTTCGGTATTATGCGATGTTGAGAGGGCTGACAATATTACTATGCGATGTTGAAAGGGCTGACTTTATTATTATGCGATTTTAAAAGGGCTGACTTTAATATTATGCGATTTGAAAGGGCTGACTTTAGTATTATGCGATTTTGAAAAGGCTGACTTTAATATTATGCGATGTTGAAAGGGCTGACTTTAATATTATGCGTTTATAAAAGGGCTGACTTTAATATTATGCTATTTGAAAGGGCTGACTTTAATATTATACGATTTTGAAAGGGCTGACTTTACTATTATGCCATACTGATTGTGCTGACTTCAACATTATGCGATTTTAAATTATGCGGTTTTGATTGGGCTAACTTCGACCAAAACAGGTGTACCAGCACCACATGAAAACTTTTTATTTGACAAAAAGAGGTTTTAACTGAAATTAAGCAAGAATGTACAAACACATAATTATGACCACATAGTAACGCCGGCTCCAGATTCCGTGTTAGCTGTAGAACCAGTGGCACACAAAGCACTGCACCAAACGGTATGTCGACCCTTGTGGGTCATCACGAAGCAAAAAGTTCATTAAACTACCCGTGGACTAACCATATTAAAGCAACAAATAGGATGTCAAAGATACCCGATGCCGGTTTTCTTGCCAGCATAAATAGCATTGAAAACTTTGAATGGCTGGATGATTTAGCAATCGAAACCTGCATTGCCGCAATTATTGAAGAATCCTCCATGCCCTTAGCTCTATTTTCACCATTGTTATTTGCGATGTTACGTTCAAACATGACGTCAAGGTTTGGTAACATAATTGGAATAATAAAGGAAGGGCCTTTAAATAAAGATGCCGTCTTCAGATCGAAGACCATTTATTTCATGGATTCTTTATCAAAATCAACCGGCCATAAATCTTTGGAAAGTATCGCCAAAGTTGTTGAAACAAAAACAGTAATAGAAAAAAAGGATGAAAAATAATACACATACAATAATAGAAAGTACACATACAATAATAGACACAGACAGTAATAGCGAGAAAGAATAAAAATAACACACAGACAGGAATAGAAAGAAAGAATAAAAATAACACACAAACAGTAATAGAAAGAAAAAATAAAAATAACACACAAACAGCAATAGAAAAAAAAGAATAAAAATAACACACATACAATAATAGAAAGAATGAGTAAAAACCACATACACAGTAACTAATAGAAAGAAATAATCAAAATAACACACAGACAGTAATAGAAAGAAAGAATAAAAATACCACACATAGTAACAGAAAGAATTATAAAAATAACACACAAACAGTACTGGAAAATAAGAATAAAAAAGGAACTCCCCGTTGACACTATGGTGCTGTCTTTGCACCGCATGCAAATGTATTATTTGTACGAGTTTAATCGTGGTTGGTGCGGTCTTGGGAACTTCACCTTAAAAAAAAATTTACTCTGAAGCACATTTAAAATGTTACAAATGGCCATGGCCAAACACTGTGTCGAAAATAATAGAGTTGTTTTTTGTGCAATTATTCAAACATTTTCACTTAAAACTTTTGTAAGCGGCTTATCAAATGCTATAACGGCTTATCAAATGCTATGTATAATTTATACAGAATGAAGAGACTTTAAATACAAATGCGGTTATATTACCAATTAAGATCTCATTGGCTTCTTTGTGTTGCTGTATTCAAGTTAAAGACCATTTGTTTTATGGATTCTCTTGGCTGGAAGCCTTTCTCAAAGGCTTTTGAAGTCTAGACGAAATCCAACACAGATTGGTTCCACTTCTTTTGTTTTTAACAGCAACAAGATTTAGGGTTAAGGTTTATGATTTCTAGAGTGTTTTCCACTATTAGCCCTTAATCAAATAAAAAAGTAATTAGTCATACATATACATTATTAATTAAAGTTCAAATTTACAAACACAATTTAAGATTACTGCAGATATTAACTTACAGATTATAACTGACCGCGTGTCGCGCGTGAAACGAAAATTTATTATTACACAGATTCAAGTAAACATAGAAACCTTATACAAAAGGTTAATATCCGTAACAGTCAACCCTTTAAAATTCGCATAATATTGAAGTCAGCCCTCTTTTAAAGTCGCGTAATATTGAAGTCAGCCCTGTGGTAAACCCACACGTATTTATAATTGTCTCGCTATGTGAATTAACTATTAATTTTTTACCCTACTTACCTAAGCTAGGCAATGCCCCTGTGTACAGCGCTTTGACTGGCTGCACGATGCGTGTTAACCCAACACAATACTTAACCTCTGTTTGCTCCTTCTGTTACCATGGTAAAACCCCGTCAAAAGAACGCTACTACAGCCCTTTCGACATTTTAAAATATAAAAGCCAGCCCTTTTAATATCGCATAATATCAAAGTCAGCCATTTCAAAATTTTGAAGGGGCTGACTTTAATATTATGCGATTTTAAAAGGGCTGACCTTAATATTATGCGATTTTGAAAGGCTGACTTTAATATTATGCTATTTTGAAAGGGCTGACTTTACTATTATGCGATTTTAAAAGAACTTAATTCAATATATGCGATTTTAAAAGAACTTAATTCAATATATGCGATTTTAAAAGGGCTGACTTCAACAATATGCGATTTTGAAGGAACTGACTTCTATATTATGCGTTTTTAAAAGGGCGGACTTTAATATAATGCGTTTTTAAAGGGGTAACTTTAATATAATGCCATACTGAATGGGCTGATTTTAACATTATGCGATTTTAAAAGGGCTGACTTCAATATTCTGCCATCATGAATGGGTGCCTTTAACATTACGTGATGCTAAAATGGCTAACTTCGTAATTATGGTAGTTTTAATCTCTATGTTACATTATGACGTTTCGCATGATTACGAGTTACACGTGTGTTTTAAATATTACATATATCATTTACGACACGCTGAAATATACCTCGAATTCGTTAGATCATATAAGCCTTATGTGTGACATAAAACCTCTCTTAGTTGATGCTCATGATGCATTATGTGAGCGCGAAGTTATACAACTATTAAAAAATGAGCAAGTGGTGTCTGAGCCTCCAGTAAAGCCGAAGGGTGGAGAGGTATATGTATATCAGGGAAGGTCTGTCAAGCTGCAGAAAGACTTTAGATTCGACCAACACAGGTGGCGAAACAAAGGGAATAAAAAATACGGAAAGGAATTGCATAAGTGGTATTATCACATTCGTGACCCACAATTAGGTGGAAGATATACCTTAAAATCCTTTATCCGGCATGTTTACTGCTTAAGCACAGATTTAGAGAGGGCTGAGCATCCAATTAAGCATGTTATCCATTACATAGGAGATGAGTCGGTCAGCCTACCAGCACCACATGGAAATTCTTTATCTGACAGAAAGTACTTTGTTTCCTCCAAAAAAGAGGTTTTAACCGAAATTAAAAACGAATGTACAAACAAACTGCCCAAACAGGTCTATGCGAAGTTGCAATGTGGTAAAAATGAAGGCACAAATATTCTTTCCATGCCTGTTGACAAACCAAGGAATAAAAAGCAGTGCGAAAATACAGCGTACATGATTAACCAATCAAAAAAGTTAACCCATGATGAAATATTTAGTTTGTACGAGTTATATGGTCAACTTGGTGGATTTATATCCAAAGTTGTTTTGTGTCCTGATCTTGTTGTATTTCTTGCTATGCCGGAAATGATTACGGAGACAAAGGCTATTCTTCGGTTGTCCTTATCAATGGAATCACAGTTTAAGCAACTTATATCCTATGACACAACTTTTAACCTAGGAGATTTTTACCTTTCGCCATTGGTTGCTCGCAACGTTTTTATGGAAAATGATCCAATCTTTACGGTCGGATTCCTGCTGCATGAGCGAAAGTTTATGACATACCACGAATCTTTCTTAAAATGGATTCTGTCCGAAATTGGCATTCATTTATTAGCTCAAGTACCTTTCGTAACGGACCGAGAAAAGGGTATTGTAAAAGCAATCAGTAATAATTTCCCAACCATTCCTTTGGTGTTCTGTTTTAATCATATTTTAAGGGATGTTGAAACCTGGTTGAAATCAAATTCTGGAAAACATGATGATATTAAAGTATATAAGGATAATGTGGAACAACTTTTGATGGTAGAAGATGAACATATTTTTGATGACACAGTTTGTAAATGTGAAGTTACTTGGACACAATCGTTTAAAAAGTATTTTAAAGATCACCTTGAACGCGATCTTAAGTTGCACAGCTGCAGATTTGTGACGAAACGATACCCGGCTTTTCATGAAGGAATTACATGCACAAACAATATATCCGAATCCATGAACTGTGTGATAAAGGCCTGGAACAACTGGAAGGAACTCCCCGTTGACACTATGGTGCTGTCTTTGCACCGCATGCAAATGTATTATTTGTACGAGTTTAATCGTGGTTGGTGCGGTCTTGGGAACTTCACCTTAAAAAAAAAATTTACTCTGAAGCACATCGCAGACTGTAATTGGACACACGGAAGTGTGTCATCGTTGGAAAATATCGTGCAAGATATTAAGCATGACTATTCTCCAAAATCAACTGTTGAAAAGGCCACAACATTTAGAATGTCACAAAGAGCCATGGCCAAACACTGTGTCGAAAATAATGGAGTTGCGCTTTGTGCAAACATTCAAACATTTTCGGTTAAAAATTTTGTTAGCGGCTTATCAAATGCTGTAACGCTCCGGCCATCTATATCCTGTTCGTGTAGAAACACCGGAAAGTGCTTTCACATAATGGCTGTGGAGATGGCAATCGGTGTGGATCTTGGAGACAAGCACATTTATTCTTTGTCTCAACTAAAAAAGCGAAAAAGAAAACAAGGAAAATCTGGCCGAAAAGCACCTAGGACACATGATTATGACTACATAGTAGAGCCAGCTCCAGATTCCGTGTTATCTGTATCCGACATCGTTACAATGGTTTCATCGACACCTCAAAAACATGTTAATTGTTCACAAAATGTTTCTGGATTCTGCAGAACCAGTGGCACACAAAGCACTGCACCAAACGGTATGTCGACCCTTGTGGATCATCACGAAGCAAAAAGTTCAGTAAACTACCCGTGGACTAACCATATCAAAGCAACCAATACGATGCCAAAGATACCCGATGCCGGTTTTCTTGCCAGCATAAATAGCGTTGAAAACTTTGAATGGCTGGATGATTTAGCAATCGAAACCTGCATTGCCGCAATTATTGAAGAATCCTCCATGCCCTTAGCTCTATTTTCACCATTGTTATTTGCGATGTTACGGTCAAACCTGACGTCAAGATTTGGAAACATAATTGGATTTATAGAGAAGGAAGAGCCTTTAAATAAAGATGCGGTTATATTACCAATTAACCACTTGAGGTCCCATTGGCTTCTTTGTGTTGCCGTCTTCAAGTCTAAGAGCATTCATTTCATGGATTCGTTATCTAATTCAACCGGCCATAAATCGCTGGAGAGTATCGCCAAAGTTGTTCTACGGTTGATTAGCAGTTTTTATACTGCTGCTGGATTACCGTCATCCGTCAAGGAATGGACGGTGTTTGTTTCTGAGGATACGCCCCAACAACAGAATTCGATCGACTGTGGGGCCCACACGATAATCAACGCGTATTGTTTTGTAAAAAGGTTAAAGATGGTTTCGTTTAGTTCAGCGTCTGCTCGGACCTGGATAGCAAATTTAATGAAATCGTATTCAAAAATACAAAAGCCGACAAAGATTAAACGTTACAGTGTAACTGAAAGAATCAAGATACTTGATTCGTTGAAACATACCCAGCCCAATGTACAGGTAAGGCATACTGCTTATTAATTTTTAGGTGAACCATTTTTAATTATTAGTAAGGAATGTATTTTATTAGAATTGGGACATATAGTAGAACTTTGTTAAAAGCATTTAAATATTAAACCGAAATTTTGTTACACAGCTTGAGGTAACTTCTCATGCCATTCTCCCTGAAAACTTGCACAATTCAGTGTTGGGGTGGTCTACATGTTCCTGGGTTTCGTGCAAAGGCGGGTTTACCGAGAAAGAACAACAATTGATGTGCTGCGTGTGCAGATCCTGGTTTCATAGAGCTTGCTGTGGTACGATCAAAAACACAATTTATTTTGTTTGTGAACATTGCAGCTTGTCTATTTAAGCCATGAGTTGATTCTCTGAACAGTTGTAATAAATTCGGCCGTTGTTGTTGGTTTAAATCAGAGCATGTAAGAAGCAAAGTTAGGTGTTTAAGCATCGCATAATAATAAAGTCAGCCCTTTCAACATCGCATAATAATAAAGTCAGCCATTTTAACATCGCATTATAACGAAGTCAGCCCTTTTAAAATCGCATAATATTAAAGTCAGTCCTTTCAACATCGCATAATAACGAAGTCAGCCATTTCAAAATCGCATATAAACGAAGTCAGCCCTTTCAACATCGCATAATAAGGAAGTCAGCCCTTTCAAAATCGCATAATATTACAGTCAGCCCTTTCAACATCGCATAATATTAAAGTCAGCCCTTTCAACATCGCATAATACTAAAGTCAGCCCTTTCAAAATCGCATAATACTGAAGTCAGCCCTTTCAAAATCGCATAATACTAAAGTCAGCCCTTTCAAATCGCATAATTTTAAAGTCAGCCTTTACAAAATGGCTTAAATATTAAAGTCAGCCCTTCAAAATCGTATAATATTAAAGTCAGCCCTTTAACATCGCATAATAACGAAGTCAGTCATTTCAACATCGCATAATATTAAAGTCAGCCCTTTCAACATCGCATAATAACGAAGCCAGCCATTTCAAAATCGCATAATATTAAAGTCAGCCCTTTCAACATCGCATAATAACGAAGTCAGCCATTTCAAAATCGCATAATATCAAAGTTAGCCTTTCAAAATCGCATAATATTAAAGTTAGCCCTTTCAAAATCGCATAATATTAAAGTCAGCCCTTTCAACGTCGCATAATATTGAAGTCAACATCGTATAATATTAAAGTCAGCCCTTTCAACATCGCATAATAACGAAGTCAGCCCTTTCAAAATCGCAGAATATTAAAGTCAGCCCTTTTATAATCGCATAATATTACAGTCAGCCCTTTCAACATCGCATAATAACGAAGTCAGCCCTTTCAAATTCGCATAATATTAAAGTCAGCCCTTTTATAAACGCATAATATTAAAGTCAGCCCTTTCAACATCGCATAATAACGAAGTCAGCCCTTTCAAAATCGCATAATATTAAAGTCAGCCCTTTCAACATCGCATAATAACGAAGTCAGCCCTTTCAAAATCGCATAATATTAAAGTCAGCCCTTTTATAAACGCATAATATTAAAGTCAGCCCTTTTAACATCGCATAATAACGAAGTCAGCCATTTCAAAATCGCATATAAACGAAGTCAGCCCTTTCAACATCGCATAATAACGAAGTCAGCCCTTTCAAAATCGCATAATATTACAGTCAGCCCTTTCAACATCGCATAATAATAAAGTCAGCCCTTTCAACATCGCATAATAACGAAGTCAGCCCTTTTAAAATCGCATAATAACGAAGTCAGCCCTTTTAAAATCGCATAATATTAAAGTCAGCCCTTTCAACATCGCATAATAATAAAGTCAGCCCTTTCAACATTGCATAATAACGAAGTCAGCCATTTCAATATCGCATAATAACGAAGTCAGCCCTTTTAAAATCGCATAAATACGAAGTCAGCCCTTTTAAAATCGCATAATATTAAAGTCAGTCCTTTCAACATCGCATAATAATAAAGTCAGCCCTTTCAACATCGCATAATAACGAAGTCAGCCATTTCAATATCGCATAATAACGAAGTCAGCCCTTTTGAAATCGCATAATATTAAAGTCAGCCCTTTCAACATCGCATAATAATAAAGTCAGCCCTTTCAACATCGCATAATAACGAAGTCAGCCATTTCAAAATTGCATAATATTAAAGTTAGCCCTTTTAAATAGCATAATAACGAAGTCAGCCCTTTCAATATCGCATAATAACGAAGTCAGCCCTTTCAAAATCGCATAATATTAAAGTCAGCCCTTTCAACATCGCATAATAACGAAGTCAGCCCTTTCAAATTCGCATAATATTAAAGTCAGCCCTTTTATAAACGCATAATATTAAAGTCAGCCCTTTAACATCGAATACTATTAAAGTCAGCCTTTTAAATCAGTACTTTAAATAGTAACATTATTTGAATTTTTATTCGGCAACACTTTTTCGAAGTCAGCCATTTCAGCCCGGTCAGCCAGTCAGCCTTTTAGTGAGGCCCTGTTACCAAGCGAAATATAAAAGATACCTCATGTGCCGTCATAATTGCATGCGAATTCAAGTTCGCTCTCTACACTTTTACACATATAAGGACAGGATACTTGTGTTTATTACCGCAGATGGAAAATCACAGGGACCTCATGCCCACCGTCGGGTTACTTGAGTAGTTGCAGTGTATTGTATATGATCGAGACGCTGCTGCTGTTTTAGGGCCATTTAATAATTCACTGGGTTCAGGGGATGTCCGCTAATTGCCTTGCGCTAAGACACAACCAACTAAACCAAATATGTGTTGTATTTCTTTAAAATAGAACTGCACCCTTTTTATTTGCTACTATTTATAGGATATTCATATTTTATTTCTGTGAATATGAAAACGCGCAAGAGTTGTCATTCAGGCAATCGTCAGCTTACCTCGCGCCCACCGTCGGGTTATCGGGTCATTGCAGTGTTACATATTCTTAAAATGTAGAACCCATCAATCCAATGGGTTTAGGCGATGTCCGCTAAGTGCCTTGCCTAAGAACACAATTGTCTAGCTAGCGGCTGGTTTAGATCCTTCAACCTTTCGGCTGGAAGGCAAAGCACTAACCCACTAAGCTACTTGGCCACTCGGAACTACTATTTTACAACATATATTTATTATATGTAGTACTGCAGAAAGCTACTGCCTTAATTTCGGACAATTAGAACTTACCAATTTTAAAGGCATTTTACAGTCGTTCATATATATATACTTTGCCTACATGCTATAAAATGATTTGATATATTTTAGGCACAGACAATCCAAGTTTAAAGAAAAGAGATGTGAAAGGTATTTTCAGCATATTGGCGATGTGCCTATTTTCATTATTTTTTATTATCTTATTTAAAGATTAAAGTACCCAGAACATGTTTTTAAGGTTTTTAAATGTGGAAGTATTTTATAATCAAAAATATCTATTATGACAAATCACAATTGCCTAATTTAACAGGGTGTTCAAAACCACTTAGAGTGACACCTAATGAAATCTAAACGTACTTAGAAAACATGCAGAATGCTGTCACTTTTGCAAACTCTCTTAATCAATTGTATGAAAAGTCAATGGAGAATACAGGCAATCGTTGTCATTTATCATGCTATTGCAATATAATACACATATAAATAATTAATATTATTAATATGTATTAAATGTATTAAAACTTATTAAAACATATTAAAACGTATTAAAACGTATTAAAACGTATTAAAATGTATTAAACAAATTTGTACAGATCTGAAAGACATAGAAGTTATTCTTCATCCACTTCGGAGTATTCCAGCTCCGAATCTTGGTAAATATTATAAAATACTTGCTGTGTGACGTTTTATACATCATGCTACATATATTAAGTTTGGAATGATTTTTGTATATAAGGTCCAGATCTCGAGGCCAAGAAGATATGAAACGAAAACGGAAACGGTGTCATCGTCATCTCAAGAAACATAATTACAACTAAAGGTGAATAAAACGGTTAGGTAATCCCCCTTTTCAATGCAAATTGCCTAGCACGGGAAATTATTCCTGAACACTCAATTATGTGATAATGTTACCATTTAGTATAAGTTTGGATGTCACGTTCGATGCCCCTATTATTTTGTAGTTTTTAAAATGAAACTTATTTTTAAGCGATTATTGTTCAAATATCAACAGGAAGTAAATTTATAAGTATCATTAGGTATAATTAATTTGGTACTTTATGTGTAGATTTAGGGGCGAATTCAGCAGCTCATCGAAAACAATATCTTCCAGTTTTAGCACTGAATCTCTGTCATCATAAGCACCATACATATTTAGTATATTGCCATGTCCCTGCCGCCTACGGTACTTTTATTTTTAAAGGATTTCTGCATTATGGCTTGGTCTTGTGTTATTCTAATTTAAGTTACACCAGCATATATTTTATTATGTTTTAGAATTCAACATGAGCGAACAAATGAGAAATACCAAATGCATTGTACAACCAGACAACAAAGGTTTGAATCTAAACTGTATAAACCAATATACTTAACTATATAGGTAAAGTTTAAGATTGAAGGTTAATAAATATTTTGGTCAACTGTAAAAAGTGATGGGCACAGTGCACAAGGCTAATTATAGTTTGAAGATTTTTGGTAATTTTTAGTGGTATTTGTATTGGCACTGGCCCAAAAGGTGACTATGATTACTGTACTATGTAATTTTTATGCAATCTTGGCTTTTGTGATCTACTTGCATGATTTTATTTCAGAAGTAAAAGAAGAGTTAGAGACTGCCCAGTGGAAAACTGCAATATACCATTTATTAATGTGACCCATCACTACACGAAGTATCACCCGGACCTCCCCAAAAAAATATTCTTGTACGACACAAAGGCAAAGGAGGACAAAATGAGAATATATAAACGGTACAGAGGTTACAAATGTTGCGTTTGCAACAAGGTAGTTGCAGGGTTCAAATCTCACTTACACAAGGAAACACGGTGATAAAATTAAAGTAAATACACACCAGTTCAAACAGCTAGCACAAGACTGCAGTATAACGAAAACTAATTATGAAAAATAATTAGAAAATATGACCGATCTTTACTTACACTGGGTGAAGTTTTGGTAGATATACATTTTTTTAATTTTGATCAATAATGATCAGTAATTTATACTGCGAACTTGTCATGAATCTAATGCTTCGAGGTATGATACTGTTTAATATAGTGGTGAGGTATAAATTGTTAAGTTGTTCAATATTTTGTTAAAAATATAAAGTATTTAGTTTTATGCGACCGTTCCTGCCTTGGCACAGCATTTCCAGGGTATAATAATATTTGTAACAGTAAATGCTGTGGTAAATATTATAAAATTTACATGATTGAATATTCTATGCTAGTCTAATATCAGTTTTGTACTAGCTATGTTCATGAATACAACGTTTCATGCTTAAGTTATTTCACTTACGCAAGTAACAATGTTGTATTTTTATGAAATATTTTGTTTTAACAGTTACTACAAGGTCCATCCGAGTGAAATTTCTAGAAGATGATGAAATTATTGACATCTTCTTGCTAAAAGATCTAAAAACATGAGGATTAAAGTGGATTCAAAGTTTAGATGAAATTGCAATCGGAGATACATGCAAAGCACGTTGGCTATATGATCGTTTGTTTTATCTGGCGAAAAGAATTGGAATGTGTATGTAGTCCGGCCCGATGGTCTAGCGGTTAAGTGCGTCGCCTTTCAATCGAAAGGTTGCAGTTGCGAAACTGGTCGCTAGCTAGTCGGTTGTGTCCTTGGGCAAGGCACTTTACGGACATTGCCTGAACCCAGCGGATTAATGGGTTCTACCAAATTGAAGGAACGTGTCTATCACATACAACACACTGCAATAGCTCCGGTAACCCGACGATGGGCGCGAGGGGTGATTCTGACGATTGCCCGGTGTGATAACCCCTGGGGTTTTCCCATTCACGGGGATAAACATGCATATCCTATCCTATATCCTATCCTATGTATTTTTATGTCGCTAGGCTATCATTATCTGAATTTGTAGAATATTGACCATGAACTTTATAAAGGAATATATTGTAGGTTATCCAGTTTTTGCAAGTATATTGGTTTTATACATTGTTAAATAAATACTAGTATGCCGTTAAAATAGAGAAAATTTATTTTAGAATGAAATATAAAATGTAGCAAGATTTCACTCTTAAAATGTCTGTTTAAGCACAAATACCGGTAAAATTGGGTGATATGACATTTGTTTAAAATTTTTACATCTATTGTCTACTTCCACTTTATAATGTGAACCAAAGTAAGAATTATAAATGCATGATTGCATGAATATGAATAATCAAATAATACAATGCAGGTTCTCCGAAACAGAATTATATTGACACCAGATCTGATTCCGAATTGATATTAACACCAAAGAAAATATGCAGTGCAGATGGACATCGACTTAAACGAAAACCTAAGTTTAAAAATCTTAGGTTGTAGACTTGATCTTAATTTATTCCGTGTGTATTTGCACATTGCACACACTGCATTTTATTGCTGTTTGGTTAAGCACAAGACCCCACTTTATTGCTTGTTCAGTTGTGTACAAGAACCCGTATTATTGCTGTTTGGTTGTGCACAATACCCCATTTTGTTGCTTGTCTGGTTGTGTACAAGACCCCATTTTATTGCTTGTTTGGTTGTGTACAAGACCCCATTATATTGCTGTTTGGTTGTGTACAAGACCCCATTATATTGCTGTTTGGTTGTGTTAAAGAACCCATTTTATTGCTTGTCTGGTTGTGCACAATACCCCATTTTATTGCTGTTTGGTTGTGTACAAGACCCCATTTTATTGCTGTTTGGTTGTGTACAAGACCCCCTTTAATTGCTTGTCTGGTTGTATACAAGACCCCTTTTTATTGCTGTTTGGTTGTGTACAAGACCCCATTTTATTGCTTGTCTGGTTGTATACAAGACCCCCTTTTATTGCTTGTCTGGTTGTATACAAGACCCCTTTTTATTGCTTGTTTGGTTGTATACAAGACCCCATTTTATTGCTTGTCTGGTTGTGTACAAGACCGCCTTTTATTGCTGTTTGGTTGTGTACAAGACCGCCTTTTATTGCTTGTCTGGTTGTGTACAAGACCCCCATTTATTGCTTGTCTGGTTGTATACAAGACCCCATTTTATTGCTTGTTTGGTTGTGTACAAGACCCCATTATATTGCTGTTTGGTTGTGTACAAGACCCCATTATATTGCTGTTTGGTTGGGTACAAAGACCCCATTATATTGCTGTTTGGTTGTGTACAAGACCCCATTTGATTGCCGTTAGGTTGTGTACAAGACTCCATTTTATTGCTGTTTGGTTGTGTACAAGACTCCATTTTATTGCTTGTTTTGTTATGTACAAGACTCCATTTTATTGCTGTTTGGTTGTGTACAAGACTCCATTTTATTGCTGTTTGGTTGTGTACAAGACTCCATTTTGTTGCTTGTTTTGTTATGTACATGACCCCATTTTATTGCTGTTTGGTTGTGCACAAGACCCCATTTTATTGCTGTTTGGTTGTGCACAAGACCCCATTTTATTGCTGTTTGGTTGTGTACAAGCCCTATTTTATTGCTGTTTGGTTGTCTACAAGACCCCATTTTATTGCTGTTTGGTTGTGTACAAGACCCCATTTTATTGCTGTTTGGTTGTGCACAAGACCCAATTTTATTGCTTGTTTGGTTGTGCACAAGACCCCATTATATTGCTGTTTGGTTGTGTACAAACCCCCATTATATTGCTGTTTGGTTGTGCACAAGACCACATTTTATTGCTGTTTGGTTGTGTACAAGACCCCATTTTATTGCTGTTTGGTTGTGTACAAGACCCCATTTTATTGCTGTTTGGTTGTGTACTAGACCCCATTATATTGCTGTTTGATTGTGTACAAGACCCCATTTTATTGCTGTTTGGTTGTGTACAAGAACCCATTTTATTGCTTGTCTGGTTGTGTACAAGACTCCATTATATTGCTGTTTGGTTGTGTACAAGACCGCCTTTTATTGCTTGTCTGGTTGTGTACAAGACCCCCTTTTATTGCTTGTCTGGTTGTATACAAGACCCCATTTTATTGCTTGTTTGGTTGTGTACAAGACCCCATTTTATTGCAGTTTGGTTGTGTACAAGACCCCATTATATTGCTGTTTGGTTGGGTACAAAGACCCCATTATATTGCTGTTTGGTTGTGTACAAGACCCCATTTGATTGCTGTTAGGTTGTGTACAAGACTCCATTTTATTGCTGTTTGGTTGTGTACAAGACTCCATTTTATTGCTTGTTTTGTTTTGTACAAGACTCCATTTTATTGCTGTTTGGTTGTGTACAAGACTCCATTTTATTGCTGTTTGGTTGTGTACAAGACTCCATTTTATTGCTTGTTTTGTTATGTACAAGACCCCATTTTATTGCTGTTTGGTTGTGCACAAGACCCCATTTTATTGCTGTTTGGTTGTGCACAAGACCCCATTTTATTGCTGTTTGGTTGTGTACAAGGCCTATTTTATTGCTGTTTGGTTGTGTACAAGACCCCATTTTATTGCTGTTTGGTTGTGCACAAGACCCCATTATATTGCTGTTTGGTTGTGTACAAGACCCCATTATATTGCTGTTTGGTTGTGCACAAGACCCCATTTTATTGCTGTTTGGTTGTGTACAAGACCCCATTTTATTGCTGTTTGGTTGTGTACAAGACCCCATTATATTGCTGTTTGGTTGTGCACAAGACCCCATTTTATTGCTGTTTGGTTGTGTACAAGACCCCTTTTTATTGCCTGTTTGGTTGTGCACAAGACCCCATTTTATTGCTGTTTGGCTGAGCACACGCCCCATTTTATTGCTGTTTGGTTGTGCACAAGACCCCATTTTATTGCTGTTTGGTTGTGCATACGACCCCATTTTATTATAGTTTGGTTGTACATACGACCCCATTTTATTGCTGTTTGGCTGTGCACAAGCCCCATTTTATTGCTGTTTGGTTGTGCATACGACCCCATTTTATTGCTGTTTGGTTGTGCATACGACCCCATTTTATTGCTGTTTGGTTGTGCATACGACCCTATTTTATTGCTGTTTGGTTGTGTACGAGACCCCATTTTATTGCTTTTCAGTTGTGCACAAGACCTCATTTTATTGCTGTTTGGTTGTGCACAAGACCCCATTTTATTGCTGGTTGGTTGTGCACACGACCCCATTTTATTGCGTTGTAATTGTGTACAAAACCCCTTTTTATCACCCTGTAATTTTGTGTACTACACCCCATTTCATTGCATATTGGTACCGAAAATATATAAACCACACAGAAAGTTGAAGTATTCTTATTTTTTTACAAAATCATCGTTATAGCTCCATGCTGCCCACTGCCGGATCTATCAAAATGCAGGTTTGAACATAGTCTTTTTAGAGTTTTGACCTTTACCTGAAGTGTAAAAAACGTTTCGAAAATCGTTTCGAAAAAAAAGAAAATTTGAAAAGTGTTTCGGGCCTTTACATAGGTAAAAAATTTTCAAAATTTTTGAAAATTTTTCTAAGTTTTTTCCCACTTCCAGTGGTAAGTTATGCATTAAAATTTGTACATGTGATGCAAGTCTGACCGTGGTTACACGGGCGAACTTTAAACAAAATTCCATCGCTGGAACATACCGAACTGACGTAAAAAAATTTCAAAATTTTTGAAAATTTTT
>CH000851.1:2844-12978 GCA_000149265.1 Ciona savignyi | reverse complement strand
ACCTCACCCAGTATTGCCGCAAAACCTCACCCAGTATTGCTGCACAAGCTAACACAGTATTGCTGCACAACTTTACCCAATATTGCGGTATGGTACAACATCAGTATTGTCGTACAACCTTCCCCAACATTTTCTTGCAACCTCACCCAGTATTACCATACAACCTTACCCAGTATTGCCGTATAACATCACCCAGTATTGCCGTAAAACATCACCCAGTATGGCCACACAACCTTACCGGTACCCACTATTGATACACAACCCCACCCAGTATTGCTGCACAACCTCACCCAGTATTGCCGCAAAACCTCACCCAGTATTGCTGCACAACCTCACCCAGTATTGGTACACAACCTCACCCAGTATTGCTGCACAGCCTCACCCAATAGTGCTACACAACCTCACCCAGTATTGCTAGACAACCTCACCCAGTATTGCTACACAACCTCACCCAGTATGGCTACACAACCTCACACGGTATTGCCGCACAACCTGACCCAGTATTGCTGTACAGCCTCACCCAGTATTGCCATACAAGCTTACCCAGTATTGTCATACAACCTCACACAGTATTGCCGCACAACCTCACACCTCACCCAGTATTGCCGCAAAACCTCACCCAGTATTGCTGCACAACCTCACCCAGTATTGCCGCACAACCTCACCCAGTATAGCCGTACAACCTCACCTAGTATTGCCTAACAAGCTTACCCAGTATTGCCGTACAACCTCACCCAGTATTGCAGTACAACATCGCCTAGTATTAGCGCACAACCTCACCCAGTATTGCTAGACAACCTCACCCAGTATTGCTACACAACCTCACCCAGTATGGCTACACAATCCTCACACGGTATTGCCGCACAACCTGACCCAGTATTGCTGTACAGCCTCACCCAGTATTGCCATACAAGCTTACCCAGTATTGTCATACAACCTCACACAGTATTGCCGCACAACCTCACACCTCACCCAGTATTGCCGCAAAACCTCACCCAGTATTGCTGCACAACCTCACCCAGTATTGCCGCACAACCTCACCCAGTATAGCCGTACAACCTCACCTAGTATTGCCTAACAAGCTTACCCAGTATTGCCGTACAACCTCACCTAGTATTGCCGTACAACAGGGGTGGGCAACTTCCCTAGTCGGCGGGCCAGATGTGGGAAAATGAAGTTTTTGGTGGGCTGGATTATTAGATAATTAGTATTCAATATACCGACCTTATAATTATTTACTAAACTCTTTGCTTTGATTTTATACTGTTTGTTTAAAAATTGTGTTAACACAATTGTTTGTTCACTAGGGCAATTGTTTAATTCACCAGCTCGCATAAACAGTGCGGTAAGAGTGGAGCGATAGGCAACTTTTAGGAATGATGCATCGGACCACATTACAGGGTGTGGTTGGATACAGACAGCGGGCCGGTCAAAATCCCTTCACGGGCCGGACCCGGCCCGCGGGCCGTATGTTGCCCACCCCTGCCGTACAACCTCACCCAGTATTGCCGTACAACCTCTCCCAGTATTGCCGCACAACCTCACCCAGTATTGCCGTACAACCTCACCCAGTATTGCTGTACAACCACACCCAGTATCGACACACAACCTCATCCGGTATTGACATGCAACCTCACCCAGTATTGCCATACAAACTCACCCAGTATTGCCGGACAATCTCACCCAGTATTGCCGCACAACTTTACCCACTATTGCCGTATGGTGCAACATCACCCAGTATTGCCATGCAACCTTACTGAGTATTACCGTACAACCTCAGCCAGTATTGCCGTATACCATCACCAAGTATTGCCGTACAACATCACCCAGTATTGCCGTGCAACATCACCCAGTATTGCCGTGCAACATCACCCGGTATTGCCGTGCAACCTCAACCAGTATTGCCATAAAACATCACCCAGTATTGCCATAAAACATCACCCAGTATTGCCGCACAACCTTACCCACTATTGGCACACAATCTTTCCCAGTATTGCCGGAAACATCAGACAGATTAGGGTACAACCTCACTTAGTATTGCCACATAACATTACCTAGTGTTGCCGTACAACCTTACCCAGTATTGAGACACCTCACCCAGTATTACCCTACAACCTTACCCAATATTTCCGTACAACACTCAGTTTAGTGTCTACACAAAACTAGCCTAGTGATGCTATAATGTCAGCACACAATCTTACCTAGTAGCAGCAAACGACTTCCACGATGTTGTCACAGACATCTTCGGCCACAGTATTAGCCGGCAACCTTAACCGGTCACTTAACATTTTACTAATACCTGTAGTTTTGGTAGTTTAATATGTACCACACTAAAATAACGGTAACTGCCCAATTAAACATGCTAAAATGGAATTCTAACTAATCCTCCGAAGCTTTTCAGGCTACACCAACGTACGCTACCACACACCGTTTAATCTGAAAATAAGTCATGCGTAACCATTGCGATGATTTTACAAAATATGGCGATCAACCATAATATGCTTAATCGCCGTACCATGTGGTATGAAAATACGACCATGGCTGCATACTATGCGCTAATCATACCAAACCATGTCCCATACTATGGGCTAATCCGTAACGAATCGGGTGTAAATCTGCAATTTGACATTACATTTAAAGTTTCATTTCGATTTCTTTGCAAAAATACAGTGGTCAGAAATATTAACCCAGAAAACGCGTGGCAACCAAGGATTCTGAACCGAATCCAAATAAAAAGCATTTCCTACACCGGGAATCGAACCCGGGCCGCCTGGGTGAAAGCTATGTCTAAGGAGATATGTCTAATGAAATTTATTATGCGACTATTGTTTAGGATCATCACACGGATAGATTCTAAATTAAATTCATCGCACCTACGGTGTATACCAGGTCTTATCATATTAAGATATACCACGATCAACAAGTGGTGAAGGTTTCGTTGTTCAGTTCCTAAGGCCTATTTTAATGCGTGCACACAATCGCCACTGCGGCACATGGAACCGAAATTCAACACACACCAAATGCACTTGACATTTAACACGTTAATTTCGCGTTTTACTCTAACTTTAATATTGTTCAGTTGCACCCATTTGTGAAATGAAAAATATATTTAACGGACACACCATTTGTTGTTGGAAATACGTTACTCTTTTATAAGTTTTATATATAGTAGTCGTCGTGGCCGAGTGGTTAAGGCGACAGACTAGAAATCTGTTGGGCTCTGCCCGCACAGGTTCTAATCCTGTCGGTGACGTTAACTGAGAATTTTTAGATAACCTTCTTTCCAAATTAGTGATCAACTTCGATAATTTGACGCATTAATTTAAATTGGTATTAGTTATTACACATTAAACAAAATTTAGTTGCTGATTGCCTTTGCGGAGAAACGCATACGTTTTTTCCGCCAGGTACTTGAAGATCTCGCTAATGAAACCACTATGCAAAATAAATCTTTACCCTATCGTACAATCGTCAACTGGATATATCAAACCCAAAAATCGATACGCAGTGTCGTCGTGGCCGAGTGGTTAAGGCGACAGACTTGAAATCTGTTGGGCTCTGCCCGCACAGGTTCGAATCCTGTCGGCGACGTAATCCTGTTTTTAATTTTTTGTGCAGGCCGTAGTAAATCTGCAATTTGACATTGCATTTAAAGTTTCATTTCGATTTCTTTGCAAAAATACAGCGGTCAGAAATATTAACCGAGCAAACGCGTGGCAACCAAGGATTCTGAACCGAATCCAAATAAAAACCATTTCCTACACCGGGAATCGAAACCGGGCCGCCTGGGTGAAAGCCAGGAATCCTAACCACTACACCATGTAGGAGATATGTCTAATGACATTTATTATGCGACTATTGTTTAGGATCATCACACGGATAGATTCTAAATTAACTTCATCGCACCTACGGTGTCTACCTGGTCTTATCATATTAAGATATACCACGATCAACAAGTGGTGAAGGTCTTTCGTTGTTCAGTTTCCTAAGGGCCTATTTTAAACGCGTGCACACAATCGCCACTGTGGCACATGGAACCGAAATTCACCACACACCAAATGCACTTGACATTTAACACGTTAATTTGGCGTTTTACTCTGACTTTAATATTGTTCAGTTTCACCCAGTTGTTAAATGAAAAATATATTTAACGGACATACCATTTGTTGTTGGAAATACATTACTCTTTTATAAGTTTTATATATAGTAGTCGTCGTGGCCGAGTGGTTAAGGCGACAGACTAGAAATCTGTTGGGCTCTGCCCGCACAGGTTCGAATCCTGTCGGCGACGTTAACTGAGAATTTTTAGATAAACTTCTTTCCAAATTAGTGATCAACTTCGATTTATTTGACGCATTAATTTAAATTGGTATTAGTTATTACACATTAAACAAAATTTAGTTGTTGATTGCATTTGAGGAGAATCGCATACGTCTTTTCCGCCAGGTACTTGAAGATCTCGCTAATGAAACCACTATGCAAAATAAATCTTTACCCTATCGTACAATCGTCAACTGGATATATCAAGACCAAAAATTGATACGCAGTGTCGTCGTGGCCGAGTGGTTAAGGCGACAGACTTGAAATCTCTTGGGCTCTGCCCGCACAGGTTCGAATCCTGTCGGCGACGTAATCCTGTTTTTAATTTTTTGTGCAGGCCGTAGTAAATCTGCAATTTGACATTGCATTTAAAGTTTCATTTCGATTTCTTTGCAAAAATACAGCGGTCAGAAATATTAACCGAGCAAACGCGTGGCAACCAAGGATTCTGAACCGAATCCAAATAAAAACCATTTCCTACACCGGGAATCGAACCCGGGCCGCCTGGGTGAAAGCCAGGAATCCTAACCACTAGACCATGTAGGAGATATGTCTAATGAAATTTATTATGCGACTATTGTTTAGGATCATCACACGGATAGATTCTAAATTAACTTCATCGCACCTACGGTGTCTACCTGGTCTTATCATATTAAGATATACCACAATCAACAAGTGGTGAAGGTTTCGTTGTTCAGGTTCTAAGGGCTATTTTAACGCGTGCACACAATCGCCACTGTGGCACATGGAACCGAAATTCACCACACACCAAATGCACTTGACATTTAACACGTTAATTTCGCGTTTTACTCTAACTTTAATATGTTCAGTGACACCCAGTTGTGAAATGAAAAATATATTTAACGAACATACCATTTGTTGTTGGAAATACGTTACTCTTTTATAAGTTTTATATATAGTAGTCGTCGTGGCCGAGTGGTTAAGGCGACAGACTGGAAATCTGTTGGGCTCTGCCCGCACAGGTTCGAATTCTGTCGGCGACGTTAACTGAGAATTTTTAGATAAACTTCTTTCCAAAATTAGTGATTAACTTCGATAATTTGACGCATTAATTTAAATTGGTATTAGTTATTACACATTAAACAAAATTTAGTTTCTGATTGCATTTGCGGAGAATCGCATACGTTTTTTCCGCCAGGTACTTGAAGATCTCGCTAATGAAACCACTATGCAAAATAAATCTTTACCCTATCGTACAATCGTCAACTGGATATATCAAAATCAAAAATCGATACGCAGTGTCGTCGTGGCCGAGTGGTTAAGGCGACAGACTTGAAATCTGTTGGGATCTGCCCGCACAGGTTCGAATCCTGTCGGCGACGTAATCCTGTTTTTAATTTTTTGTGCAGGCCGTAGTAAATCTGCAATTTGACATTGCATTTAAAGTTTCATTTCGATTTCTTTGCAAAAATACAGTGGTCAGAAATATTAACCGAGCAAACGCGTGGCAACCAAGGATTCTGAACCGAATCCAAATAAAAAGCATTTCCTACACCGGGAATCGAACCCGGGCCGCCTGGGTGAAAGCCAGGAATCCTAACCACTAGACCATGTAGGAGATATGTCTAATGAAATTTATTATGCGAATATTGTTTAGGATCATCACACGGATAGATTCTAAATTAACTTCATCGCACCTACGGTGTCTACCTGGTCTTATCATATTAAAATATACCACGATCAACAAGTGGTGAAGGTTTCGTTGTTTAGTTCCTAAGGCCTATTTTAACGCGTGCACACAATCGCCACTGTGGCACATGGAACCGAAATTCACCACACACCAAATGCACTTGACATTTAACACGTTAATTTCGCGTTTTACTCTAACTTTAATATTGTTCAGTTGCACCCATTTGTATAATGAAAAATATATTTAACGGACATCCCATTTGATGTTGGAAATACGTTACTCTTTTATAAGTTATATATTAAGTAGTCGTCGTGGCCGAGTGGTTAAGGCGACAGACTAGAAATCTGTTGGGCTCTGCCCGCACAGGTTCGAATCCTGTCGGCGACGTTAACTGATATTTTTTAGATAAATTTCTTTCCAAATTAGTGATCAACTTCGATAATTTGACGCATTAATTTAAATTGGTATTAGTTATTACACATTAAACAAAATTAAGTTGCTGATTGCATTTGCGGAGAATCGCATACGTCTTTTCCGGCAGGTACTTGAAGATCTCGCTAGTGAAACCACTATGCAAAATAAATCTTTACCCTATCGTACAATCGTCAACTGGATATATCAAAACCAAAAACCGATACGCAGTGTCGTCGTGGCCGAGTGGTTAAGGCGACAGACTTGAAATCTGTTGGGCTCTGCCCGCACAGGTTCGAATCCTGTAGGCGACGAAATCCTGTTTTTAATTTTTTGTGCAGGCCGGTAGTAAATCTGCAATTTGACATTGCATTTAAAGTTTCATTTCGATTTCTTTGCAAAAATACAGTGGTCAGAAATATTAACCGAGCAAACGCGTGGCAACCAAGGATTCTGAACCGAATCCAAATAAAAACCATTTCCTACACCGGGAATCGAACCCGGGCCGCCTGGGTGAAAGCCAGGAATCCTAACCACTAGACCATGTAGGAGATATGTCTAACGAAATTTATTATGCGACTATTGTTTAGGATCATCACACGGATAGATTCTAAATTAACTTCATCGCACCTACGGTGTCTACCTGGTCTTATCATATTAAGATATACCACGATCAACAAGTGGTGAAGGTTTCGTTGTTCAGTTCCTAAGGCCTATTTTAACGCGTGCACACAATCGCCCACTGTGGCACATGGAACCAGAAATTCACGCACACACCAACATGCACTTGACATTTAACACGTTAATTTGGCGTTTTACTCTGACTTTAATATTGTTCAGTTGCACCCAGTTGTTAAAATGAAAAATATATTTAACGGACATACACATTTGTTGTTGGAAATACATTACTCTTTTATAAGATTTATATATAGTAGTCGTCGTGGCCGAGTGGTTAAGGCGACAGACTAGAAATCTGTTGGGCTCTGCCCGCACAGGTTCGAATCCTGTCGGCGACGTAATCCTGTTTTTAATTTTTTGTGCAGGCCGTAGTAAATCTGCAATTTGACATTGCATTTAAAGTTTCATTTCGATTTCTTTGCAAAAATACAGCGGTCAGAAATATTAACCGAGCAAACGCGTGGCAACCAAGGATTCTGAACCGAATCCAAATAAAAACCATTTCCTACACCGGGAATCGAACCCGGGCCGCCTGGGTGAAAGCCAGGAATCCTAACCACTAGACCATGTAGGAGATATGTCTAATGAAATTTATTATGCGACTATTGTTTAGGATCATCACACGGATAGATTCTAAATTAACTTCATCGCACCTACGGTGTCTACCTGGTCTTATCATATTAAGATATACCACAATCAACAAGTGGTGAAGGTTTCGTTGTTCAGGTTCTAAGGCCTATTTTAACGCGTGCACACAATCGCCACTGTGGGCACATGGAACCGAAATTCACCACACACCAAAATGCACTTGACATTTAACACGTTAATTTCGCGTTTTACTCTAACTTTAATATTGTTCAGTTGCACCCATTTGTGAAATGAAAAATATATTTAACGGACATACCATTTGATGTTGGAAATACGTTACTCTTTTATAAGTTACATATTTAGTAGTCGTCGTGGCCGAGTGGTTAAGGCGACAGACTAGAAATCTGTTGGGCTCTGCCCGCACAGGTTCGAATCCTGTCGGCGACGTTAACTGCGATTTTTTAGATAAATTTCTTTCCAAATTAGTGATCAACTTCGATAATTTGACGCATTAATTTAAATTGGTATTAGTTATAACACATTAAACAAAATTTAGTTGCTGATTGCATTTGCGGAGAATCGCATACGTCTTTTCCGGCAGGTACTTGAAGATCTCGCTAATGAAACCACTATGCAAAATAAATCTTTACCCTATCGTACAATCGTCAACTGGATATACCAAAACCAAAAACCGATATGCAGTGTCGTCGTGGCCGAGTGGTTAAGGCGACAGACTTGAAATCTGTTGGGCTCTGCCCGCACAGATTCGAATCCTGTCGGCGACGTAATCCTGTTTTTAATTTTTTGTGCAGGCCGTAGTAAATCTGCAATTTGACATTGCATTTAAAGTTTCATTTCGATTTCTTTGCAAAAATACAGTGGTCAGAAATATTAACCGAGCAAACGCGTGGCAATCGAAGGATTCTGAACCAAATCCAAATAAAAACTATTTCCTACACCGGGAATCGAACCCGGGCCGCCTGGGTGAAAGCCAGGAATCCTAACCACTAGACCATGTAGGAGATATGTCTAATGAAATTTATTATGCGATCTATTGTTTGGGATCATCACACGGATAGATTCTAAATTAACTTCATCGCACCTACGGTGTCTACCTGGTCTTATCATATTAAGATGTACCACGATCAACAAGTGGTGAAGGTTTCGTTGTTCAGTTCCTAAGGCCTATTTTAACGCGTGCACACAATCGCCACTGTGGCACATAGAACCGAAATTCACCACACACCAAATGCACTTGACATTTAACACGTTAATTTCGCGTTTTACTCTAACTTTAATATTGTTCAGTTGCACCCAGTTGTGAAATGAAAAATATATTTAAAGGACATACCATTTGTTGTTGGAAATACGTTACTCTTTTATAAGTTTTATATATAGTAGTCGTCGTGGCCGAGTGGTTAAGGCGACAGACTGGAAATCTGTTGGGCTCTGCCCGCACAGGTTCGAATTCTGTCGGCGACGTTAACTGAGAATTTTTAGATAAACTTCTTTCCAAATTAGTGATTAACTTCGATAATTTGACGCATTAATTTAAATTGGTATTAGTTATTACACATTAAACAAAATTTAGTTTCTGATTGCATTTGCGGAGAATCGCATACGTTTTTTCCGCCAGGTACTTGAAGATCTCGCTAATGAAACCACTATGCAAAATAAATCTTTACCCTATCGTACAATCGTCAACTGGATATATCAAAATCAAAAATCGATACGCAGTGTCGTCGTGGCCGAGTGGTTAAGGCGACAGACTTGAAATCTGTTGGGATCTGCCCGCACAGGTTCGAATCCTGTCGGCGACGTAATCCTGTTTTTAATTTTTTGTGCAGGCCGTAGTAAATCTGCAATTTGACATTGCATTTAAAGTTTCATTTCGATTTCTTTGCAAAAATACAGTGGTCAGAAATATTAACCGAGCAAACGCGTGGCAACCAAGGATTCTGAACCGAATCCAAATAAAAAGCAACGGATACACCCATTTGTTGGTTGGAAATACGTTACTCTTTTATAAGTTTTATGTAAAGTAGTCGTCGTGGCCGAGTGGTTAAGGCGACAGACTAGAAATCTGTTGGGCTCTGCCCGCACAGGTTCGAATTCTGTCGGCGACGTTAACTGAGAATTTTTAGATAAACTTCTTTCCAAATTAGTGATTAACTTCGATAATTTGACGCAATAATTTAAATTGGTATTAGTTATTACACATTAAACAAAATTTAGTTGCTGATTGCATTTGCGGAGAATCGCATACGTTTTTTCCGCCAGGTACTTGAAGATCTCGCTAATGAAACCACTATGCAAAATAAATCTTTACCCTATCGTACAATCGTCAACTGGATATATCAAAATCAAAAATCGATACGCAGTGTCGTCGTGGCCGAGTGGTTAAGGCGACAGACTTGAAATTTGTTGGGATCTACCCGCACAGGTTCGAATCCTGTCGGCGACGTAATCCTGTTTTTAATTTTTTG
>CH000855.1:145997-168024 GCA_000149265.1 Ciona savignyi | reverse complement strand
TATCATTATATTCTTTGTGGTATTAATCAAGCCGCCCACACGAGGTCAGACCGTCACCGATGCTCTACAACATGGCGGAAGAGGACGGGTTTGTGTCACCCCATGTGTACAGGGGGGGGTTAAGCGCAAAAGGGACATAATGTGGAAAAAGACGATACACACATATTTAATGTATCGATGATGATGTTAAAAACATGGAAGAATTTAGGAATATTTGTTGAAACAAGTTTGAGAGACACACAAGTTGGCATGATGTATTTTAAAGTCAGCCGCATCAAAATATCAAGCTTTGGGAGGGGGATGTGGGGATCTTGTAGTAGTGATGAGGATATCTAGTGATTGGGGCAGGGTAATATTGTGGTATGGACTTGTCGGTAATTGAAATAAGTGGGCCGGGTATAAAAGTGGTAATGTGTGTGTTTCATGACAATAAAGCTTATTATAAACAAGTCAGTCCATTATACACACAACCGCGCAGAAAGTGGTCAGGGTGAAGATCGAACCGAGAACCTGTCTGGTTATAACTTCCACTCTTGTATATGAGCTATTGTATGAAGTAACCTGGTTCCAACCATAACAGTTGGCTCCCATTTTGGTTCTTTCATTTGATCGTCATTATTTATGTATGGGGGGGGGGGGGGTGGAACAAAATATTTTGATTATTCAAACATTAGTTTGTTTTGATGCTGAAGTTTTATTTTAATATATTAAATTCTTTAATTTTGTGTGATTTTTCGTTAATATATAATTTTATTTTATATATAGAACAAAGTTTAATATTGCATTTTTATTCCCTTTGACTATGAACATATGTAGTATATTTGATAACCAATAAAAAATATTTTAACATAATTATATAAACAACGCAAATGAGCTTAATTAAATCATAAAAACTTGATTAATTTAAAACACATCAATCATACACAACATCACATGAAACTGAGGCTTACCTGGGGAGAAGGGAGTTGTTGTATTGCTTCTTGCAACATAAGTTGACCTTCTGGTGAAAGTTTGTTCCAATTCAAATCCAGTTCCGATGTTTTGCCAACACACCCAGCCAGACATTGTGCTGCGTGGTCATCCAACCTCTCATAGCTTCTCACTGTAAGTTTGATCTGTGTAGAACAGAAATGTTGGCGATTACCATGGTGTTTTGAAACTCAACCAAATCAGGGAGTCACTGTGAACATAGGCAACTAAGTCAGGTGGTAGGATGGTTAACGCATTGTTATACAAGAACAGTCTTAGGGATGAGCCCATGATGGGTTTTAAACCTTGTTTAGATTAATAAAAAAAGTCATAAAAGTGATTTTTTTATATATAATATTTTACGTAATTCCCAAATTTATTTATCATCATATTCTTTGATCTGTGCGATATTAAACAAACCACCCACACGAGGTCAGATCGTCACCGATGCTCTACACCAGTGGTTCTTAAACTTTTTCAGTCGCGCCCCCCCCTTGAGATTTGTGATTCATGCTCACGCCTCATCTACTTAAAAATCAAATTTACGAAAAATAGAACAACAAATTATTTGCCATTACCCTGCTTAGTGTGAAGGATGCAACTGTTTTTGGAAAAAAAGTTGTTTAATTCGAGGCTTTGTTAAATCCTGGCAAAGAGTTTTAACTGAAACAACTAGGTACTGTCCACTCCATAACAAGGGTCCCTTTATTTTGTAAAGGTCCGCTAGTTCCGCTAGGTCCAACGCTAGGTCCAGCGCTAGGTCCAGCGCTAGGTCCAGCGCTAGGTCCAACGCTAGGTCCATTGCTAGGTTAAGTTCCCGGACCTAAACACTAATCAGAACCCCATTACTAACTCCAACCCCATGTTTTAAACAAACTCTAGCGGACCTAGCGGACCTAGGGGACCTGAACAAAATAAAAGGACCGCATAACAATGTTAACAATGAATCTCGCAAACCTTCAAAAAGATTGGAAAATACGCTGTAACGGCGTGGGAGAGAAAAAAGCGAATAAACGAAAAAGTACAAAATAGATGTGTTAAATTGAAAACAGGTTGACAACTCCCGCGGAGAGGAAAGGCGAAGCATATAACGATGTGTCGATATAAATAAGACAGCCAAAGTTGAAACAGTAACGGATTATAGCCCAGACAAAATTGTTTTTTAAAACTAGGTCACAGATTAATCTATTGGATTGGTGTTAACGAGAAATACGACGTTTGACTGTAATTTAGAGCTGTTTTTATCAATATGTCACTATCATGCTCGCGTCCCCCTTGAGAAGCTTTCACGTCTTCCAGTTTAAGAACCCCTGCTGTACAACAGGGCGGAAGAGGACGGGTTTGTGTCACCCCATGTGTACAGGGGGGGGGGTTAAGCGCAAAGGAGACATATTGTGGAAAAAGACGATACACACATATTTAATGCATCGGTGATGATGTTAAAAACATGGAAGAATTTAGGAATATTTGTTGAAACAAGTTTGAAAGACGCACAAGTTGGCGTGATGTATTTTAAAGTCAGCCGCATCAAAATATCAAGCTTTGGGAGGGGGTGTGGGGATCTTGTAGTAGTGATGAGGATATCTAGTGATTGGGGCAGGGTAATATTGTGGTATGGACTTGTCGGTAATTGAAATAAGTGGGCAGGGTATAATAGTGGTAATGTGTGTGTTTCATGACAATAATGCTCATTATAAACAACTCAGTCTATTTTACACACAGCCGCGCAGAAAGTGGTCAGGGTGAAGATCGAACCGAGAACCTGTCTGGTTATAACCTCCACTCTTGTATATGAGCTATTGTATAAGGTAACCTGGTTCCAACCATAACAGTTGGCTCCCATTTTGGTACTTTTATTTGATGGACATTATTTATTTACGGGAAAGGTATAACAAAATATTTTGATTATTCAAACATTAGTTTGTTTTGTTGCCAAAAATGAGTTATAAAATCCTAAAATACATAATTTTTGTATATTTTTTTGTGTCTATAACAAGAAAGGTGTATCATACATTTCAACCTCTGAATATTTGCCGTATATTTGGTAAACAGGTTGAAAATATAATTTTAACGTGATCACCCAAACAGCCAAAGTGAACTAAATCATTAATTCTTGATTCATTTAAAACACATCAATCCTACACAACATCACATGAAACTAAGGCTTACCTGGGGAGAAGGGAGTTGTTGTATTGCTTCTTGCAACATACGTTGACCTTCTGGTAAAAGTCTGTCCCAGTCCAAACTCAGTTCCGATATTTTGCCAACACACCCAGCCAGACATTGTGCTGCGTGGTCATCCAACCTCACATAGCTTCCCATATGTATAGATTTGATCTGGTGTAGAACAAGGAATGTTAAAACTACAACAATGAATATATTCCTGTGTGATTATATGTTCAATAATACAACTATACAAACAAACCAACTTGAATATTCAGTTGAAATATAACAAGTTATAACAACTTAGCAGCTGGAATATTGGGGGCAAAACATGATTTGATATCTTTGTACATTTTATTAATATAGTAGCCCGTGTTGGAACTGTATGGTGATTCGCTGGCGATAGTCGTTACAGCAGGGTATCCTGCAACTTATTTATTTATAATTATCTTTTTTTGTGGTATTAAATACTAAGCATCTTCTTTATATTTTGTATTGCTTTATAGGAATAATAAAGTTCTGCAAAAGTTTCTTTGAAGCTTTTGTGCAGTAAATTTAATTTTAAAACCTTTTTTTTTCTTTTTTTTTCTTTTTTTTTACCGAGCTAAGTTTCGAACCCAAGATAGGCTCGTCACTAAGACCGTTTTTTGTATAAGAGTTGGTATATATAGCGGTCGCGTTAACCATTTGGCCACACGACCGTACAATTTTAAAACCTTTACCATTCTTAAAAATATACATTAGGTTTGGCGGCCACCTCTGTCTATACCCACCTTAAATATATGATTGGGGTATATAAGTGTTTAACATCTGTCGTTTTGCCGGCTGTTTCCATTTTTTATTTTTAATAAAAGTCTCTGCTATGTGGTTCCAGTGTAAAAACAAAAATAAACCATAGTTGCACTATCCAACTACACCACCCAAATGCATATGCCATATACACAATGTAATAGCTTGCTAACATGGCTGTGGGTGGTTGGTGTCTCGTGTTATAACTCCCTACATTTCCCAAACTCCAGGGATAAACATGAGTATCCTTCCCCACTATGTGAAGGGGGCTGCTAGGAATGGGATTGACCAGGTTGTGACTTGTTGGCAGGGTGATGTTATTAATTTGGTGTTCTTTCTTCTGCAGGATGGAATGGTGCCAGGGGCATGTGACCGACCTGGACTAGGGTCGGGACAACGGATGGAATTTGGATCGAGTAGCTTAAAATGAAATTAGTTTACAAGGAACAAGTTATGTACTGGTGTGGACGACATCTATTTTACTTAAACAATGCCGCCCAAACGAGGTCAGACCGTCACCGATGCTCTACAACATGGCGGAAGAAGACGGGTTTGTGTCACCCCATGTGTACAGGGGGGGGGTTAAGCGCAAAGGAGACATATTGTGGATAAAGACGATACACACATATTCAATGCATCGATGATGATGTTAAAAACATGGAAGAATTTAGGAATATTTGTTGAAACAAGTTTGAGAGACACACAAGTTGACGTGATGTATTTTTGGGTACTTTCATTTGACGGTTACTATATATAAACTGATCAAGTGGAACAAAATATTTTGATTATTTCAACATTAGTTTGTTTTGATGTTAAAGTTTTGTTCAAAAATCTTAAAACACTTAATTGTGTGTGCTTTTTTGTTTTTATATAATTGTATTGTTTATATCTAAAAAAAGGTAAATAATGCATTATTAGTCCTTTTGTCTAGGCTATGGACAAATGTAGTAAGTATATTTGATAAACAAATAAAAAAATATTTTGACATATTATTTTAAACAGCTCAAATAAGCTTAAATCCTTTAAACTTGATTCCTTTAAAACACATCAATCTTACACAACATCACATGAAACTGAGGCTTACCTGGGGAGAAGGGAGTTGTTGTATTGCTTCTTGCAACATACGTTGACCTTCTGGTGAAAGTTTGTTCCAGTTCAAATTCAGTTCCGATATTTTGCCAACACATCCAGCCAGACATTGTGCTGCGTGGTCATCCAACCTCTCATAGTTTCCCACTGTAAGTTTGATCTGTGTGGAAGAGAAGTGTTAAAACTCCACAATGAATAAAGCAGACATAATGTGGAAAAAGACGATACACACATATTTAATGCATCGGTGATGATGTTAAAACATGGAAGAATTTAGGAATATTTGTTAAAACAAGTTTGAGAGACACACAAGTTGGCGTGATGTATTTTAAAGTCAGCCGCATCAAAATATCAAGCTTTGGGAGGGGGTGTGGGGATCTTGTAGTAGTGATGAGGATATCTAGTGATTGGGGCAGGGTAATATTGTGGTATAGACTTGTCGGTAATTGAAATAAGTGGGCAGGGTATAAAGTTGGTAATGTGTGTGTTTCATGACAATAAAGCTCATTATAAACAACTCAGTCCATTTTACAGACAACCGCGCAGAAAGTGGTCAGGGTGAAGATCGAACCGAGAACCTGTCTGGTTATAACCTCCACTCTTGTATATGAGCTATTGTATGAAGTAACCTGGTTCCAACCATAACAGTTGGCTCCATTTTGGTACTTTCATTTGATCTTCATTATTTATTTATGGGGGGAAGAGAAACAAAAAACATTAGTTTGTTTTGATGCTAAAGTTTTCTTCGAAAATTTTAAAACACTTAATTGTGTATGATTTTTTATTTATATATAATTTTATTGTTTATATAGAACAAAGTTAAATATTACATTTTTAGTTCTTTTTGACTATGAACATATGGAGTATATTTGACAAATAAATAAAAAAACATTTGAACCTCATTTTTTTGAACAGCGCAAATGAGCTTAAATCATTTTTTTTTTTTTTTTTTTTTTTTGGTGGTTAGCCAAAAAAAAGCAAAATTGTGCACTTAGTGCGAGTTGGTGGCCTTAGGCCGATCCCCTCGTGCAATGTGGAAATTAATCCACTGGGGGAGGTTTCCCTAGTATGTGGTTGCTGGAAAAGACGCCCTTCGCAGGCATCTCTCCACAGCGTGCAAGCCACGTAGGGAGGGGGGCTGGGTATCCATAGGATGTGGGTGCTGGAAAAGACGCCCTTCGCAGGCATCTCTCCACAGCGTGCAAGACACGTAGGGAGGGGTTCTATTGCTTAAGGTATCCCGACACCTAAATTCACGCCCTCCAGTGGGTAGCTGGAGGCAGCGCTGGTTAACCGCACTACCACAGGGTGATGCGCTTCCGCAGCTCAGACCTAGCCCTTCGAGTTGCACCTTACCGAAGTAACGTGAACAACAGGGCAGAGTGAATTTATGCTCCGTTCACCTAATGAATAAAGCAAGTAAAAAAAATACTTGCCTTATTCAAATAGGGCGGAAACAAATTTTAAAGTCAACTACAAATAAATACATGTTGAATCGAAATCTGCCCATTATCAAATAATTTCGATTGCACATCCATAAACTAAATCATTTAAACTTAATTCATGAAACTGAGGCTTACCTGGGGAGAAGGGAGTTGTTGTATTGCTTCTTGCAACATACGTTGACCTTCTGGTGAAAGTGCGTCCCAGTTCAAATTCAGTTCCGATATTTTGCCAACACACCCAGCCAGACATTGTGCTGCGTGGTCATCCAACCTCACAACAACCACCCTTCTTTCATCGAATCTCCTATCGCTTGCCACTCTAAGTTTGATCTGTGTGGAACATGAATGTTAAAACTCCACAATGAATATATCCTGTGAATTATATGTTTAATAATCAACTATCAAACAAACCAATTTGAATATTCATTTGAAAAATAACAAGTTATAACAACTTAGCAACTGGAATATTGGGAGCAAAACAGGATTTGATATCTTTGTACATTTTATTAATAATTCACACATTTATTTATTATTATCTTATTTGTGGTATTAATTATTAAGCAAGCTCGTGTTTATGTTTATTATGAGTTAAGACGATTGTGTATAACCGGCCGCCTCCTTGTTGAGTCACAATTTGAAAACCATCATTTCGACTGGCGTTAAAAAACCTCTATACCCCAATCATATATTTAGGGTGGGTTTAGCCAGAGGTGGCTGCCAAACCTACACTGCTATCCAAAACACAGCAATTCCAGACTTAACTAACTAGATACTCAGAAAAACGTGGTTTTTGTGGTGAAATATGTCATAATGGGGAAAACTGAAATAATCGAGTGAATTATAATCACGTTTGAAATCGATATACAATGGGGACGATAAATCTTACAGGTATTTTAAATATGACTTTTTAATATAATAATGGTAACTTGTAGTTTTATACTTGATTAAGGTTTGGTAGAGCTGTCAATCAAAAATTTCCCCACATGTGGTTCTATAGAAGGCTGGTGGTGTGCCACGAGACACTTATACAGTTGCCTCAATGGTCATTGCGTCCAGTGATGGAAAAAATGCCGTTGCTAATTCCAATATAAACTCTCTGATGATTTAATGTATTTTATAACGGAAACACTTTTATAGACTTCTCAAGAACTACTGTACAACAACACTGTAATAGCTGCGGTACAGTTGTGTAAATATACACCTCTATAATAAATCAGTGATTGATGTGGAGCTACTTGAAGTATGGTTCCCAATATTTACCTTGTTCGGTCGATCATTGATAGCTGTGCACAAATCCCGCATACAATCGTTCAGTTGTTTGCAATGCCATAATCGAAGTTCATCAATATGTTGAATATGAGGAACCAGGTATTCAGCTACATTTCCCAGCTCTGTTCCTCTTAACTCTAACTTCTTGATCTAGAATAAAAAGTTGTTTGCCAGCAATTTCTTGAGAATCAACACTTTGTATAATATATAAGGAAATTGTATATACATTGGCGTCGGAAAATGCAGAAAAACTTGCACAAGTGGTGCTTTTTCAGCTATATATTCGCGGCGTCTATTGTGCAAAATTTTCGAGCGTGAATTGATTGCATGGCGCGCCGCACACACAGAGAGAAACGACTTTAAAGTGTACGGGACAAATGATGAGATAATGTTGTTGTTAGGCTATGATGTATTTTGTATTTCCGACCTCCCACTTTAAAAAATGTTCAGACGCTTTCACACAATAGATGTGCGATTTCTGTATGGGGAAATGCATCACGAGTATTACGTGCCATAGTTTTTAAAGGCCTATATACAATATAGGAATAATAACGTCGCTAGTCCGTGTTGTACTCGTCTACAATAAGGTTGTGTGTATATAAACCGACCCAATACTAAAAATATTTTATGTTCCGGCGGGTTCTAACCATCCAGATTGGCCAAAGGTTACACAAAAAAATGGTTTTCTAGATGTAAACCATACTTTTATTACTAGCGTGGAATAATTGGTTAAACTAATGTTATATTCCAACGGTTGTATGCGCGTCTAGGATATCTCTTTGCGTAATTACGTAGTTGCGCTTTGATCTCCGCAGTTATAGGCCTAACAGACAGCACTTAAAGAAGGGAAAGAGGATAGGTGGAAAACTGCTCACTAAAACTATGGAAAATATTTTCAACCATGCTCTAAACACTAATATCAACCGCAGAGCCAGAAAGTAAAACTGGTTTCTAAACTTCGTAGCTCACACCTATCTACTTAATTAAATTTTTCTCATTTTAAAACTCCTTTTTATCACATTTAGTTTAATAAAATGAATTTTTTATTTCTGTGTAATATTTTGTTGATTCTATACCCGACTTGACTAAATTTATAATAAAAAATGCTCATTAGACTTCAAAACAGAAAATACTTTATTATGCGATTTTCAAAATGCATCCCTTACCCTACCGCCCCCACCACCCACCCCCCTTGGTATATAACCATTATTTTTTTCATGCAAGTAACTGAGGGCAAATTGCGTCAGAACTATGCAAACCGAGCGCATTAAGCGAATTTTTACACTTCTGACGCTTACTATTACAACTAGACTTAGAAACTTTAATAAGTTTTACGTTCTGTCTTTAGGACTTTACGATATGTATTGAAAAGATAATGGTTTATCAGCGCTTTCGGACGAGTCATCAAAAAGATACACGCGTCTACTCTTTTCGATTAGGGACCAGGGCCAAACAATTCCTTCATGCATGCTTTGGCAAAGATTGTTTATTACAGTTAAAAACCGGCAAGCTTTTCCAAATCTTGCGTAACCACTGCCAAATATTTGAATTCCGTTTTGCTTCACATGGTAGAATTTCGATATTTAGAGGACTGCGTACATTACACCAACTAGCACAAATAGTTTTATCTTACACCAGACACGAAACTCGCTGTACAAATGGTAGCAATATACCAACGAGGGGATTGGTATTACATTAAAAGCCAACGTAGACCAAAACCGCTGATCGGGGATTAATATAAATTAAAAAACAGAACGGTTTTCTAAATTTGTAAAAGGAGCGAATTAAACCGCATAAACCAGTTTTGTGAAAACTCGTAAATTTAAACCTGGAACTTTTAATTATATATGCAAAACGCGTGAACTATGCAGTTTAGAAAATTTTTTTTCTGTTTTTAATTGATAGCAGACTTTTAATATATTAAAGAAATATTAGTTACTCTCTCGTATTATCGTGAGCTGAGCGAGTTTGCACGAGTCATTAAAAAAATACACGCATTGCACTTTACGACCCGGTGCAGGTGCAAGTTGGTCCAGAGCCAAACAATCCTTACATACACGCGTATACGAAGTTTGCTTAATAAATAAAGTTAAAGGTAACGGATAACATTTTTTAACTCTCAGATTTTTTAACCTCGCTTTAGCATAAAAATTTTGCTTTTCAAAAATATTTCTTTAACTAATTGATAAAAACAGTGTTGCTTTTTGATATTATAAGCGCCCCGTTTGATTACACTATTCCGACGGGCACCAATATAGGCACCCCTATTCCGACGCCCATGACTGTGCGCTCTAAACTTACTGCAAGGTAAGTAGTTTTAATATTCTACCATCTACATAACTTGTTTAAGCCAAATATGCAATCTTATTATTTTGTAAACACACCATGTAAAAATGTAACTCATTAGAACTGTCCAATTATGTTATTATTCTGTGGTTAAACTGGTAACCTAAACCTCTTGAATAACTTCTATGATTCATATCTTTAAACCGATAATTCTGGTGATTGAACCTAGGGATTGGATGAGGTCATTCACACGCAGCATTTAAAACCTTTTTATTCAATATTCGCAACATTGTGTCCTCAATTTGACCTTAAAGTGTCCATACTGTGACAATGCTACTATTGTTTACCAACACTGGCTTCATGCTACATATCAGGTTTAGTTTGTTTTTACTTATAAGCAAAAGATAGTTTAAAATGAGGAGGTATATTTCGAGCATCCAACCTGCTTGCTTGTGAGTGTATGTTATAAACCTCACTAGATACCACAATTAACAATGAAACATTCGATTACAAACCCAAATATTTAAAGACATCATCCTATCACAATACACCACTTGTTGAACACAATAGAAATCGACATAAAATTGATTCCAAAACGACATTTTATCCGAACCTTCCCGGGTTGCAGTTGTAGCATTCGCTTCACATCTTCAGGACGATCACGAGGATACACTACCCATGATGTTAGCCATTTAACTGCATCATATTCTTCTCCCAATCCATCAACTACAACCAACTCCTGAGGAAATGCATTATTTAAGTTATAAACAAGATACCATATATACGGATAGTGACTCTAATTTACTATTAAACTTCGGCCATATAATACAGCCCTATTTCATCACAGATTGTAATTGCATTTCACATAGTGAGGGTACTATAGCAACCTGTTCATATTTTATTATTCTTGATTGAAGGGATAGCCAATAAATAAACAAATAAATTTGACTACATGTTATTTCACTTGGTAACATTAGGTCTGGAATTCCACCTGAAAACTGGTCCTAACTCTCTATAGATTTCGTGATATCTATGTTTCAACTAAACTTTGTGAATGTAAAATTCTTTAAGCAGACAGAGCAGACAGCAGTTTTTCAATTGGTTTTTTCGACAAGAAATAGTTGACCAAATTTAACGAAATTTTTACAGCAGTCAAAACATCAAGTAAATTTTAAATAAAAATACCATGAAATCAGATGTCTGGGACGACTATGATAATGTTAATTCCACCAAATCGGTCAATGTTGATATTGATATAGTCCTCTTAGACATATATGATCCTTAATTGTCTGCTGTTTGTTAGACATATATGATCCTTAATTGTCTGCTGTATCCCTCTATTGAATATTATTGTGATAAGAACTTTTATGCCACATTTCCCGCTACCGATTTGATTCTATAATTCTATGAAGAAGTCCAACGAATCGACCAAATTCAATTCGAATTGGGAATTTTTCGGAATTATCGAAATTATTTATCCATTCTGGAGTTTAGAAATTATAAAAAATATTTGGCCATCCAAAATTAAATAGGATATATATTCCCTGTGTGATTTTAAATAGGTAACCAGCTGAGCTCGAAAAATTCTGCTCTACAGAAACATATTGCGTACATATAGCGTGAGTTCAAAATTGTATAGGTTGACTTATGGTGGAAATTTTTGTTACTTCATATCTGCCCTAGTATTTCAATACCAATCTTAAAGTCGTCCTAAATTAACTCAGTGGATTATTGGGTTTTACTAAAACTGAGGAAAATTTATCAATTATATACACCACACTTCAATATCCCCTGCTAACCTGACAGTGGGGACGGGGTAATTTTAAAGTCCTCATGTAATGGTCATTGTGTTTTCCCATTTACAGGGATAAAACATGGAATTTCTTATCCGAACGAGTGAAATTTGCATTTCATCCCATCACTACTTGTTACCAATCCACATATGCCTAACTCTATGAATATCGTTTCCGTTCTAAACGATCGAAATGCACAAGGAAGACTTACCGAGGAAAGTTGTTGAACAGCTTCACGTAAGATGATGCGACTTTGTACGGAAATCCTCTCCTCGTCAATTCGTAGACGGCTGACTTTATGCAAACAATCGGCCAAACAACCTGCTGCGTTCTCATCGAATTCAGATTGAATATCCAAGACAATCTTCAACAAGGATAAGGAGGTGATTCATATTAATGTAAGTTATTATACATTGGTTATATGGAACAATATACCCGATATGACATGGTACTTGCAGTTTGACAAGATCACAAGAATGGTTTTGTAGTCAGTATATATGAATTATCAACAAATGGAACTAAACATCATAATATTAATGCAAGAAATAACATGCTCATCACTTGAACAGTTACTTCATCGCAATAAACACACATAATTTATGTGGCGCATAATATTAAACAACCGAGAATGTAGAAGTAGCATTATAATGATGAATTATGCTTCGCACCAGTATCACGTTTGACGCTTGGAATGTATAAAGTAAAGTTGCCAAAACTTAACAATCGAAAATCGAAAAAATGTTATCGAATTTTTATAAAACAAATTAGAAATCTTTGTTTTAATTAACTTCAAAGGACATCACAAATAACACTGTAGTGAACTACCACTGTAAAATGTGTTTCATTTCCATCATGTTAACTCTATTCCGGCCCGATGGTCTAGCGGTTAAGTGCGTCGCCTTTCAATCGAAAGGTTGCAGGTGCGAAACTGGTCGCTAGCTAGTCGGTTGTGTCCTTGGGCAAGGCACTTTACGGACATTGCCTGAACCCAGTGGATTAATGGGTTCTACCAAATTGAAGGAACGTGTCTATCATATACAACACACTGCAATAGCCCCGGTAACCCGACGATGGGCGCGAGGTGATCTGACGATTGCCCGTGTGATAACCCCTGGGGTTTTCCCATTCACGGGGATAAACATGAATATCCTATCCTATCCTATCTATTCGATAAAAATATAACCTGGCATTTGTAGTAAAACAGTGTAACAAATAAACAATGTGTAATATATATCATGAATTTGTAATTTTCCTACTGCATGTAAAACCTGGTTATAACCCAAACATACATGCATGACCTTATTACTTCCTAATTAGGATATATTGATGATTAAGATAAATTTCTAAATCTTATTAAACGCAGTCTCATTACAGTTCTCAGGTTGGTTTATTACATCACAACCCTTTGATACAGTTTTCTCTATTTTAACCACATTTCACTCATTTATATGCATTGTAATTATATTTGAAAGAATATTTTAGAATATTCATATTTTCTTCCACATACATTCCAATTAACACCAAATTTATTTCATTTTATAAATATTTTTAGTTTATTTATTTAGTTTCATATAAAAATTGGCAAATAGCAAGAGAACTTCTTGCCAAAATCATGTGAATTGATGTCCTGTTTAAGTCAGTAAATTAAATTCCAATATAAAATCAAGAGTGTCAACCACGTATTTATCATTTCTATTTGTAAAACCACGTTTTGTACATTAATGTTTGAATAAAAATGAAATATAACACGAGCAGAATTTAGAATACCAAGTGGTCATGGTCGGATTATCAGAGCTATTGCAGCATGTTGTGTACGATAGAACTGCTGTACAACAACACTGTAATAGCTGCGGTACAGTTGTGTATATATACACATCTATAATAAATCAGTGATTGATGTGGAGCTACTTGAAGTATGGTTCCCAATATTTACCTTGTTCGGTCGATCATTGATAGCTGTGCACAAATCCCGCATACAATCGTTCAGTTGTTTGCAATCCTTTAATCGAAGTTCATCAATATGTTGAATATGAGGAACCAGGTATTCAGCTACATTTCCCAGCTCTGTTCCATATAACTGTAACTTCTTGATCTAGAATAAAAGGTTGTTTGCCAGCAATTTCTAATCAATCAACAATTTGTATAATATATAGGGCAAAGGATTAGATTGGACTAAGGGTTTAACACACGGGCAATCGTCAGATCACCTCGCGCCCATTGTCGGGTTACCAGAGCTTTTGCAGTGTGTTGTGTATGATACATAAATTCCTTCAATTTGGTAGAACCCATTAATCCACTGGGTTCAGGCAATGTCCGTAAAGTGCCTTGCCCAAGGACACAACCAACTAGCTAGTAACCAGTTTCGCACCTGCAACCTTTCAATTGAAGGGCGACGCACTAACCGTTAGACCAACTGGCCAAACTTCATTGGTATACAAACAGCTTAAGATGATAAAAGTCAGTCTCAAGTTGCTACCATGACATGAATTAACTTTTCACAAGATTAACTGGAAAATATAAACGACGATTATCTGATAACATCTGTAGTGGACATTCGCGGTTTATATAATATTTTTTGCACATTGTATTAAGTTATATTAAAAGTGTTGTAATTGGCGCCTAATGCGCGCACAGCTGTTGACTTGCCAATCATTTCCTATGAAACAGACTATAATAAAAAAAAACACTTCCTTTATAATTCTTCCCACATATTGCGCCATATACAAGCGCCTGTGTAAAAACGCATTGTATTAGATTATTATCAAAAACGCGTTCTGAAATGTAGACAAGCACTGCCTGCTTGAAGATGATATCTTCAAGCATGTACAATGAACCAGTTTAACTATACGAATTGTATTGTATCAGATTGCAATATATCAATAATGAAGTTTTTATGAAGTCCGGATTGCCATCTATTTTAGTCATGGCTGAGGTATGTTAGTTGGGGCAACCTCATGCCAGAATTAGTGCAAGCACCAGGCGCAAACCCAAGCTTGAACAAGCAAATTAAGGAAGACCCCCACATTGATGAAGCCCGACGTGATGTTGAACTAGCGCAACCTTCCGATAGCTACAGAATGCCGAAAGTGAAGATTGCAATGAAGAACGTACCGCCTTGTCACAAAGAAGCCGTGTGAGTGAAGAACGCACCGCTTGCGAAACATTCATGAACAATACGATTCAAGAGGAAAACGAAGTTTCCATCTCGTGCCCGAGATGCTATGGCCGTGTTATCTACGAAACCTGCGCGATCACCTGAGCCTACCTACATGCAAGTTCGCCGAGTTCGTGATGGCTTTGTTGTCTACGAGACGGAACTCTTGACTGTCATCGAGTTGTTCAGCATTTTGCTCAAGGATTGGTGAGAAATGTGAATATGGTACGATCACGACTAAAGCATTATTGATTATTACATGAGTATTGAGTATCGTCTGGAGTGGCCTATTTTACATGAGTATTTTGTGTCTACTGGTTATGTTATTGCGTGTCGAGGATGCTCCACGCCGACTATTTTTTATACGAGTATGGTTTTTTATGTCTATAGCGTAATTTGCGTCTGAATAGTGCTTTGGTTTGATTTTTTGCCCTCTGCACGGACCACCAATGCTTTAGCTTAGCGAATAACCTGATAGTTATTTCATAGGCCCTATACAAAAAAACCTTGTTCAGTTTATTTTACAGATGTCATCCACATTTCACCATTAAAGAGATCCGACCTAGTTGTTTGTTAAAAAATATTTTTTCCCTCCACCATTTAAATTGTCCATACGCGATGTCCCTACAAATTAGTTATATAAATCCCATGGCGGATTAATAGTTTCAAAATTTAAAATTTTCGGGGGAAAGGAAGCTATGTAGTGGACATTCGCGGTTTATATAATATTTTTTGCACATTGTATTAAGTTATATTAAAAGTGTTGTAATGGGCGCTTAATGCGCGCACAGCTGTTGACTTGCCAATCATTTCCTATGAAACAGACTATAATCCAAAAAAAAACACTTCCTTTATAATTCTTCCCACATATTGCGCCATATACAAGCGCCTGTGTAAAAACGCATTGTATTAGATTATTATCAAAAACGCGTTCTGAAATGTAGACAAGCACTGCCTGATTGAAGATGATATCTTCAAGCATGTATAATGAACCAGTTTAACTGTACGAATTGTATTGTATCAGATTGCAATATATCAATAATGAAGTTTTTATGGAGTCCGGATTGCCACTTATTTTAGTCATGGCTGAGGTATGTTAGTTGGGGCAACCTCATGCCAGAATTAGTTCAAGCACTAGGCCCAAATTCAAGCCTGACCTAGACAAAATAAGGAAGACCCCCACACATCATCAAACAGATTTGAAAACTGAGGCGAGATATTGATCAAATGTAAATAAAGTGGAAGTGGGTGGTTTGAGCACTAGTCAATAGCTCAAGGACTTGGTCTTGTAACAATCATTTCATTTTTGTTCATCATTCAATCTTAGCATTATGGGCATTATGGGAGTAGTCATCTGTGTCTGCATTTTTGTATAATTTTTGATACATCCAAACAACTAGCGATCAGTTTTGTTCCTGCAACCTTTCGGCTAAAAGGTGACGCAATAATCCACCAATCTATGTGCTTGGTTAAATTTAATACATTAAACCCACACACATAGCCACCACCTTCCAATGAATATCCAGTCAATACTTGGCCATTACTTAAATCACCAATCTTAACAGTCGGACTAAGCATGTCGGCTTCACTTAGTTTAAATCAGGGAAGTGCAACATACGCACAGCGGTACCTATTTACGTGGGCCGCTACAGACTTTGGGCTTCAAATAGTCTATTCATTAAAAAAAACTTTCTCTGAATTGTAACTGCATCATTGGGGTTTTGGGTTACAGTATAAAGTTACATTACTCTGCTATTAAATTCCGCCTCCAGTACTGTGACGAACTCCCATTGTTACAGCATAATGTACATTGTATGAAAACTGCCATTTTGGGCTACACAATCAAATTGTAGTTTGCCTGATTTGCAAAAAACAGCAAGATGTATTTCATTCATGGTTACAAAAAGGACACCAAGTTAGTTACAAAACTGAGCTTTAAGATAACTGAAGCAATTGCCGAAGCAGGAAAGCCGTCATAAAAATATAAATTGTTCGATGGTATGGCCTGTGGTATCTCTATACTTGTATGTTGTGGCCCATTGCGCAAAGCAGTTGCACGCCCCTGGTTTAAAAGGTAAATGCTACTGTCTGCTAATACACAATCGTTACCTGGTTACTTGGGAGGCAAAATATTAAAGTTATTTGACTCCCCAATGTTCCCCTAACAATTAAATATTTCTAGTCATTTAATATATATAGATCACAGATTATATACCGACACCAGGTGTGGGGTATGACGTAAGCTAATGGGGATATCACTCAACAACAAAAGCGTGGTTCAGTGTTTTCGTTTAATTACGAAGTTAGTTCAACTGTCACTGAGCTGTCCAATTATGTTATTATTCTGCAGTTAAACTACTGCACATGGTGAATGGGACAACTAATAAACTGCTAACCGAAACCTCTTAAATAACTATAAACATTGACCTTAAAGTGTCCATACTACTACCGCTAGTCCGGCCCGATGGTCTAGCGGTTAAGTGCGTCGCCTTTCAATCGAAAGGTTGCAGGTGCGAAACTGGTCGCTAGCTAGTCGGTTGTGTCCTTGGGTAAGGCACTTTACGGACATTGCCTGAACCCAGCGGATTAATGGGTTCTACCAAATTGAAGGAACGTGTCTATCATATACAAAACACTGCAATAGCTCCGGTAACCCGACGATGGGCGCGAGGTGATCTGACGATTGCCCGTGTGATAACCCCCTAGGTTTTCCCATTCACGGGGATAAAACATGAATATCCTAAATATCCTACTATTGTTTACCAACACTGGCTTCATGCTACATATCAGGTGTTAATGCGAGAGTTTTTGTTGGTTTAGATTATTATTTCCTGTTTTGTGTGACGTCATTATTTTCTCTCATTTACTTTTTTTATCCTTTGTTCTCTTTGTTTTTTGTACACGTGTAAGGCGTGGCTTTAGTTTATTTGTTTAGTATTTTCGCTGACCTTTTTAGTTGTAGCTGAGAGTCTATAGTGAATAGTTCAAAGCGTTGAATAGACAAAAGTGCTGTATTAACAATCTGTAGTGAACGGATTGACATAAATAATCCCCCAAACTCAAGTATTTAATTTATATTCTTCTGTGTTTATTATTTATTGTTTCATATTATTTATAGATTTTGTTGGAGTGCAAAATGCGATCTATAATTTATCATCGATACGGTCAAACATGGAAACGATCATAGAGAAATTCGAATCAACCGAACGAGAAAGGTTGTGTTCGAGAATCACCACAAGCAAGGAACTTCTAGCTAAAGCTAAACAAGAGGCGAAAATATTTGTCATTCAGCTCCGACAAGAAAGAATGTCCTCGAAATCCAACTCCTACAAAAGTTCAACCAGCAAACGTTCTAGCCGAAAGGGTGAGTCCGCGGAAGAAATGATAAAAAAGGAGCGTTACAAACATAATATCGCTGCTGCTGGTTTAAAGGCAAAACTCGCATTTACTAGGAAACAAAATGAACTTGAATTAGCAAAAATGCAAGCCGATGAAGATTTATCGTTAAATCGCATTTCCTGTGAAATCGCAGAAAATGACGCCCGAGCATCGGCTTGTCTGGAAGCGGAAAGGATTGAAAATCCTTTTGGAATAAGACCAGAGGATATTTATAGTTGCCAACTGTAAACAGATGTATGTCGTTTCGCGAACAAATGAACCATGCCGAACACACTTCAATTCCTCAGGCGGCAGAGAGCGTCCTTGCAACGACAACGGAACGACACCAACGAATCGCTCCGAAAAGCACCTTTAATTACAATACACCACTTCCAATAACCACTTTACCCTCTGTTTCATATAGATTACCGGATATAAAAGTAGATGTATTCGATGGCACAGCAATCAAGTTCCATCGTGGGAAACGGCATTCGATGAACTGATAGAGGCGAGATCCAGATGCGTTGCACAGAAACTTAATCTCCTGCAACAACACTTAAGAGGTGAACCTAAGGAAGTAGTTGATGGCTTTTTTCTCTTGCAATCTGAAGAAGCGTATGAGGCCGCAAGAGCAAGTCTTAAAAAATGTATGGTAACGAATGCGTTATTAGCAAAGCTTTTACCGATAAGCTCTATTCCTGGCCACAAATTCACCATTCTGATTCATTGGGTCTCAGACGATTTTCGGACTTTTTAATTCAAGTGCTTATTGCAAAGAACAAAATTGCAAGCTTAAATATTTTGGATATCCGACCAAATAATTTCACTACTTCCACTCTTCATAGCATCACGGTGGAAAGACGTAGTAATAGATTGGAAGGAGAGGAACGCTGGTTCATACCCACAGATCAAACAGCTAGTAGAGTTCATAGAACGACACTCCGAAAAGGAAAACATACCGGAACTTCAAAAGGCGAAGGCAATTGAAAATCGGAAAACAGCATCATTCACTACAAGGTCGAATAACTCTCAAGATGTCCCAAGAATAATAGACGGTAAATGTTTTTATTGCCGTGGACGACATCACATAGATGAGTGTGAACTGTACTTAAGAATACCTAGAAGGGAAAGAAAGGATTTTCTAAGAATTGAACGTTTATGCTACTCTTGCGGTTCAAGTCAGAACCACACTGCCCGACAGTGTCGCCAAAGAGCAAAATGCAAAATTTGCAAGAAGATGCATTTGACTTGTTTACACATGGATTGGGAAAGGGAGACGACTCTTCGATAATTCTTCCCGTGTGGGTTAGAAGTATGAAGGCCCCTTCAACTGAAGTGCTGACGTACTGCATTTTGGATCCACAATCGAACAGTTCCTTTATTTCTAAGAAGCTCCAAGAATGTATGGGAGTTGCCGATACTGATACAAATATTAACCTATGCACAATGATGGGTAGGAGTAACGTTAGTACACTACACGAATTCGCAATCTAGAGATTTCCAGTTTTGACCGATCGGTGCGAATCCGTCTACCCGACATTTACACACGACCAGAGATACCTGCAGCTCGGAGTCAGATACCTAGGCCTGAATACGCTTTGCAGTTCAAACATCTAGCAAACATTTTGCAGCAGATCTCGCCATACAAACCGCTGTTACAGATTTCCTATGGTTTCGCAGGACGCTGTCTTAACGGCCTACCGTCTGACCAATTACAAGGGCTTGCAAAGTTTTCGCTTTATAAAAACACTCATGGTTAAGATACAAATATAACACTAATAAAAACGATCAGCTATTAAAAACAAGTCTGCACGGTTTAAAAGCCAAGAGAGAACTGATTTTTAGAAATATAAATTTGAAGATATCACGTTAATTTAGCACAGCACCGAACGTTGATTATTTGAATACCCCGAGAGATAAAAACGTGCGTGTAAAAATAAGCAAGCAAGATAAAAATGATTAAATGATTAAATGATTAAAAGGTGCAAAGGGTGTAAAGTACGTGTAAAATAAAAGGGGACAAACAAAAGGCGTAAAAGAGTGTATTAAAATTGTATAAAATGGTGTTGTTAAAAGTGTATAAAAGGTGTACAAAAATGTGTAAAAGACATATATAAGAGTGTATAAAATCATAACCAAACAAACGAGCCCCCGTGCGCGTTACAGTTCAAACATCTAGCAAGCATTTTGCAGCAGATCTCGCCATACAAACCGCATGTACCTGTGGGTATGCTTATTGGAACAAACGTTCCGTGCGTTATTCGACCTCGGGATATAGTCTGTGAGAAAGAAAATGAACCCTATGCTCAAAAATCTATCCTTGGCTGGGGTATCGTAGGCTCGTCTGTAAAAATCTTCCAGGCGTCGTCGACTTGATAACTCACTGCTGCATCGCGAGTGAGGAATGTGCTAATGGCACAATGATTATAAACGGGTGTAAAGAGACTATATCACCGCAGCAAGTTCACAAAAGGATGGAGCTAGACTTCCAAGAGAAAGAGTGCAACGATGGAAGTGGAAGTAAACTTTCATTACAAGATAAGAAGTTCGAGAAGCACAACAACATGCGACCTCCGAAAAGTCGACCAATAGCGAAAAGGAGATTTAGAGATTTAAAGCCGCGCTTACAGAGAAATGGTCAATATATGAGAGATAACAAAGAGTTCATGTACAATGTAATTGAACTTTTTGACAAATCAGTGGACAAGCCCTCTATGTGTAAAAATACAAACCGTACAAACTACATATGACACAAAGGAAAACAATTTTCCAATAAGCACGAAAATCTACGGGTTCTGTTTGATTACGCAGCTAAATACCCTGGTATAACTAAAACCATTATACCCGAAGAGGAGCTAGACGATTACCCGACGAGGAGCCTTATCCAAAACCGTTCAACTGTGCTATTGTTGCCATTTGCTATATGATTTACCGTTTCTCAATTGGAAAAATTTGTGAAATTTTTGGGAAGCCATGTTAATGCGAGAGTTTTTGTTGGTTTAGATTATTATTTCCTGTTTTGTGTGACGTCATTATTTTCTCTCATTTACTTTTTTATCCTTTGTTCTCTTTGTTTTTTGTACACGTGTAAGGCGTGGCTTTAGTTTATTTGTTTAGTATTTTCGCTGACCTTTTTAGTTGTAGCTGAGAGTCTATAGTGAATAGTTCAAAGCGTTGAATAGAAAAAAGTGCTGTATTAACAATCTGTAGTGAACGGATTGACATAAATAATCCCCCAAACTCAAGTATTTAATTTATATTCTTCTGTGTTTATTATTTATTGTTTCATATTATTTATATTGTGTTCGTTATTTCTAGTTACTGCATTTCAATAAACTTCGGTGGAGAAGGGCGCGTAACTGCAAAAGGGGCAATAGAGCCAATTCAGAACATCAGGGTCAGTTTGTTTTTACTCTTAAAAAAATACTTCAAAATGAGGAGGTATATTTCGAGCATCCAACCTGCTTACTTGTGAGTGTATGTTATAAACCTCACTAAATAACACAATTAACAATGAAACATTCCATTACAAACCCAAATATTTAAAGACATCATCCCATCACAATACACCACTTGTTGAACACAATAGAAATCGACATAAAATTCATTCCAAAACGACATTTTATCCGAACCTTCCCGGGTTGCAGTTGTAGGATTCGCTTCACATCTTCAGGATGATCACCAGGAAACGG
>CH000855.1:119688-130331 GCA_000149265.1 Ciona savignyi | reverse complement strand
CGCATGGTAGTATTTCGTTATTTAAAGGACTGCGTACATTACACCAACTAGCACAAATAGTTTTATCTTGCACGAGGCAGAAATCGTTTAACTCGCCGTACAAATGGTAGCAATATAACAACGAGCGGATTGGTATTACATTAAAAGCCAGCGTAGACCACCACCGCTGATCGGGGATTAATATAAATTTAAATAAAACCAGAATTGTTTTGTTTATTGCAAATATCGTTTTCTATATTTGTAAAAGGGGCGAATTAAACCGCATAAACCAGTTTTGGAAAATTAAATTATGCAAAACGCGTGAACTATGAAGTTAAGAAATAATTTTCTTTGTTTTTAATTGATGGCAGACTTTATTATATTAATGAAATATTAGTTACTTTCTCGTATTATCATCGTGAGCTGAGCGCGTATCGCACGAGTCATCAAAAAAATACACGCGTCGCTCTTTACGACCGGGTGCAGGTGCAAGACCAGGGTCAAACAATCCTTACATACACACTTCGACGAAGTTTGCTTAACAAATTAAGTTAAAAGAAACGGCTAAGATTTTCTAACTGTCATAAATACCCAAGCTTCCGCATAATAAACTTTCGCTTCAAAAATATTTCTTTAACTAATTGATAATAACAGGGGTGCTCCGATGCCCATGGGTATATATATATATATATATGGCTTAAGATAAAAAATGCCAGTCTTAAGTTGCTACTATGACATAAATTAACTTTTCAGAGATTATTTGGAAAATATAAACGATGATTATCTGATAACATCATCAAACAGATGTGAAAACTGGTGCGAGGTAATGATCAAATGTAAATAAAGTGGAAGTGGGTAGTTCGAGCACTAGTCAATAGCTTAGACCTTAGAGACTTAAATTTTAACCGTCGTTTCAATTTTGTTCATCATTCAATCTTAACATGAACATTACGTATCAATAGTAGTCTGTGTCTGCATTTTTTGATACAACTGACTAACTAGCGACCAACAATTGGACTAAGCATGTCGGCCTCACTTAGTTTAAAAGGTAAATGCTAACGACTGCTAATACACAATTGTTGGCGGGTTACTTGGGAGGCAATATATTAAAGTTATTTGACTCCCCAATGATTCCCCTACCAATTGAGTATTTCTAGTCATTTAATATATATAGATCAAAGATTATATACCGACACCAGGTGTGGGTATGACGTAAGCTAATGAGGATATCAGCCAACAACAAAAGCGTGGTTCAGTGTTTTCGTTTAATTACGAAGTTAGTTCAACTGTCACTGTGCGCTCGTAAACTTAATGCAAGGTAAGTAGTTTTAATATCCTACCATCTACATAATTTGTTTAAGCCAAATATGCAATCTTATTATTTTGTAAACACACCATGTATAAATATAACTCATTGGAACTGTCCAAATATGTTATTATTCTGTTGTTAAACTCACTGCATATGGTGAATGGGACAACTAATAAACTGCTAACCTAAACCTCTTCAATAACTCCTATGATTCATATCTTTAAACTGATAATTCTGGTGATTGAACCTAGTGATGGGATGAGGTCATTCACATGCAACAGACTAAAACCATTCTTTCAATATTGGCAAACATTGTGTCCTCAATTTGACCTCTAAGTGTCCATACTGCTACAATGCTACTATTGTTTACCAACACTGGCATTATGCTACACATAATATTTAGTTTGTTTTTACTTATAAGCAATAGATACTTTAAACTGAGGATTTCGAGCATCCAACCTGCTTGCTTGTGAGTGTATGTTATAAACCTCACTAAATACCACAATTAACCATGAAACATTCCATTACAAACCCAAATAGACGTAGCCCATTCAGATTTCTCCCATCTACTGCTCGTAGTAAACCTTTCAAATCGTAGCAAGTTGCTGTCAAGCTCGTCTTTGCCATCCACAAATGCCGGCAACCTCGGCGCTTTAGCCTTTCCGGCAACACCTACAGCAGGTGGGCTCCTCGTAGCGTTTACCTCAGCTATCTGCAACTCGATTTTCTTTAGGTCTAACTGATATTCCTGTTCGGCTTGAATTTTACGTTCCTCTGCCTCACGCACTTCACGTCTCTCCCTACTTCTTTCCTCGCGCTCTATTGCTTGTTGTTCGCTAATAAATTTCAGCAGCGTTTCATCTGCCAACCCCAGTTGCTTACAAGCTTCAATTAACTTTTTCATGTTAAACTGTTCTTTTTCTACTACAAACATTTAAATAGCACGACAATAATTTTTAGGAATAATAATAAATATCCCGGACATGCCCCCAGATGTCGCGTTTCAAGTCTTGATTCCTGATAGACGTGACTATTGTCGGTTACTAAACTCTAAAGGAGCTGCAGTTAATCTTAAGCGCGAACAGAATTACACACAACTTCAATTTGCAACACAACCGCTTTTGTTAACTGTACATTTTTCAACTGCCACGTCTCATGAAAAACATCAAAATGAACGACAAATACTTATGCATTGTGACGTCACATAGCCACAGTAATAATTTGAAAAACACAACGTTTTAAAGTAGGTTGCGCAATACAAAAACATAATAATACACTCTAGTTTGTGACATATAGTATTAGCTATTGTGTTATGAATATAGTATTAGACTGTAAAGTTTTTTATTTCTATTTGGTGGGGTTTAAATTCCTTGCATTTTTGGACGCTTGTCGGTTTTACGTTATTGTCTTGTTTCGTTGATTATTTGATTACCTGATTTTATGCATATTTGACTGTGACTTTTTGCTTTAAGCAAGTAGTTCTGTGGTTATACAGTTGTGTAGTTGCATTGTGGCGGTCAAGGATATAGGCCGAGAAAGATTCAAATAAATTGGGCTGAAACGATACATTATGTAATAAATATCATGTATCGTCTCTATTTTGTTGTCGCCTAGTGTAACTTTTTCATATTGAGTTTTGTTTGTGGTGTGAAGTTGTGTTCTTTTAAACCCCTTGTTTAGTTGTCACATTTTGTTTGGTTAACTATGTTGTTTAAGTATTTTCCTTGTTTTCTTGTGTTGGCAAGCGCATGTTTTAATCGAGTTGAATATGTAAGAGATGTTAATATTTTTCTTTGTTATGTTTATCAAGTTCGGATGGTAATCCCGAGAACCTTCAGTTTTCCGATTGCATAATCAAACTTTGTTCACTTTGTATGAGATATCCCACAATTGTATTAGCTTATCAGACATCCCCGTTTGTTAAATTTAAAAAAATATATATTAAATTTTGATTGGTAACTCGGAAACCCATTAAATAATAAAAGTGGGTTTAAATATAGTGAGGGTAGAAACATTATTGACTTATTTTAAAATAAGGTTTCTTTTAACCTTACTTTAAAAAAAAGATATTTGCTTCTTTTAACTTACCTTGGTGTTCGTAGATCCCTGTAAACCACGAAGAAAAGTTGTGGTTTCAGGCGCTGCATGTTCATAAGCTTGCACTGTTAAGTTGTGAGGTGCTGAACAGGATTTGAAGGCAAACGCAAGATCACGTGCTTGGGCTGGGTTCGGAGGAACTTTCATTGTTATGTCAGTTGGCAGGCACTGTTCTACTTGTTTTATTATATCTTTATCATCAAGTTCATGCATCCAGCCTGACACTTTACCAAGTAAAGTATTGAAGTTGTGTTTGTTTGGATCAATTTGTTGTCCTGAAATTATATCCAGAATCATTTTATTTTTTTCCTTAAAATCTTCTAATCTCTGAAGTTGGGAAGATGAGTTCTCAGATCTGCTTTGGAAGTAGAGTTGCAAATGCCGAACAAGAATCTTGCTACAACTTCCCACTGGATTTCTTCAAATATGGAGCCGTAACGATGAAATTGTTCAAATGGCATGAAGAGCATCATGTGAACAGCAGTGAGAAATTCCTGCCCCATGAGATGAGAAAAGTAACTTCCCTTATGTCCTTCTAATATTTTTATTCGCATGCCTGATTCTTTGTCTAACATATGTGTGCATAAAGTTATTGGCCCTTGCTTTGTTGATCTTAACTTTATTAAAGTCTTTTATTTCCAAAAGACTAAGGTTTTTGTTTTATGGAAATCCGTTGAAAAGCAAGTTGGGGCTTAATTTAACCCAGTTCTAAGCTGATTTGTTCTTCCGTCATGTCAGATTTCAAATGCTCAGAAGTCATGTAGTGAGATAGTGCATAGATTAAGACTTGCGTCATTGAGTTTATCTCTTTGCCTGTAGATAGACAAATAAGAAGGCAAGCCATGATCAGAATGCAGTTGACCGGGACATAACACAATGCAGAAAGATTCGGTCGTTCCTTCAGAAATTTTTTGATTGCAGGATACCTTTCACGACAGATCTGTTTTCCGAGTTCATCTATGGCTTCTTGATCCAGACCCAGCACTTCAAGAACGAAAGTTGGTCGACAATCAGGGTGTATCTGATAGAACTGGCCTGGTCTAGAAGTCACAAGTTTCACAGCATTGGGTAGGAGAGTACCATTAAGCAAGTTCTTGATGATGTCCACCGGTTTTGACTTTCCATTCAAAGGACAGTTTTTTGGTGTTTCAGAGAAATTGGCTGCAGCTTCATCCAAACCGTCCATCACAATGACAACATTTGGATTATTATGCAACAACTTCATCAACTCTTTTTCCTTTTCCTTGTCACAATGAAGCCAGTTGCTAATGCTGTTGTCAGTTAGGAATCGAAAAGGTGTTACTTTTTCCTTAAAGTTAACATTTTTTATAGAGATGTAGAACAAATATTCTGTTTCTGGTAGAATTTTATCCATTAGTATGGATTCGGTGACCATCTTGCTGGTTGTAGTTTTCCCGACTCCGGGCAGACCAACCAACATCGCAGTGTTACCATGTCGTTTGATGTACTTTGATTTAGCTTCATCAGTTATAGACCTTGATGCAGCTCGTGTTGCAGTTTCTTTAGCTTTATCAAACAGTTGGTTGATTGCAATCCTTGATCCATCTGTGGTGGGGATCAATAGATCGTGTCGATGCTTCATATGTGTCTCCCAGTCATAGTTGTCCCCAGAAATAATAGGTTTACGACGAACTTTGGTGATCTGAAGATTCACTCTTTTTATTTCACGTTCAAGTTGAATTGGCAGGACGGTTTCTCCGACAATTTCTTTAGCACGGACAGTCAACTTGCTTTTTAGTTCTTCAGCTGTAAAAAATATAAATATGGTAAATATATAGACCTGCCAGATTACTAGTTTAGGCGATTCACTTATGGTAAAAATACAGGGACGTGTAAAGTCATTTGAAGTAAAGTGTGCAAAACACATGAGTGATACCTATGTTAGATATGCTACATTTAATTATTCAATTATATTAAGAATTGCTAATATGTTTTAGATGCAGATTGCCAATTATAAGTCAGGCAATTAGGCAAATTGGCCCTGCGTTAAAGGGTTTGGTGGGTGGTCGTTCTGTTGCGGTTGACCGGGTTCGGTTCGTGATCGCGGCATCACTGACCCTGGTACTGAGAGGCGACAGTGGTCTCATTCACTGTTACATCACAGACATACACACCAACACCCACCCACAGACAGAATGATAACCGAATATACTGCTTGATTGTTGTGTCTGTTTTTGCGCCCAAGTGTCCTGTTTTAGTTTCGCAGATGCAACGGACGGAATGCTCTGACCTGTGGAGCCGTGAACGTTCTCATTTCTGCAGCAGGACAGTCGATATGCTACAACATGTGTTCGATCCTATTTAATAGTTAAAAACACATGGAAGAAAGGATGTATGTTGCATATAGCCTGATCTGCGGTTTATTTAATCGATGTGTGTGTTTTGGCGACCGCAATCTGTTGGACGTGGATAATGAGTTTAGAAAGCTGTCGTGCCTCTAATATTTTACCGCCGTAGATAGTTTTCTGTCTTCTAAACAGTAATTAACAAACGCTATTGTATATACTGGTATCGCAACTTTGCAGTTTGCCCTTAGGCAAGCTTCTTGCATTTATTGGGAACAGTATATAAAACCCAACATTTCCATTTCATTATATAACTTACCTAACAAACTTAACTAACGTACCGATATGCTGCTCGCCATATAACCAATGAATAAATCTATCTGTTTAAGTCTGAACTATAGATTCTGTACCGAAGTCAAAGATCAGTTTCGTTCCACAGCTACGTGGCTACTAATACAGTAGGCGTCCTCTAGGTAGCAAAGAATAAGTCTACCTATTGCGTGGTTAGGCTCAAACCCAAGGCTAAGGCTAGTAATTAAACCTCTTAGCATAACTCTAACTGAACCTAATAACAAAAGAAAAAGCCGAGCTCCTTTAGGTTCCAATAATCCGAAAAGAATGCAATTTTCTACAAAACCCTGTGGGAGACATGCTTTATGTACAAAAAAACTAAAAAAAATTTCTAACAATAGAATTTTGAGTTTCTGCTTGTCAGTCTGTCTTGCTTAAATCTTCCTTTGTTTTGGATTTATATAAACTGTATACATAACACTAACACTAATAGTCTATACTGGATTTATGGGTTCAATTGCATAAAAGTTATGCAAATTAGTCCATTTTAAATATTAAATGGCAACACTAAAACCGGAAAAGAAGAAACTGAGGAAAATGACTCCAAAAAAAAAGAAAAAATTAGTTAATTCTAAGCAAAAAAATGAAAAGCATGATTTATATCAGTCTTATTAGGGATGTAGAGGCTGTATGGCATCAAGCAATTTTTAGGAGAAAGTAGAGGCAGATTCTTCTTTTTTTTAAAATGTACAGCGCCGGTTAGCTCATATGGTACCACTATCAGTAGCACGTCAAACTGTCAGGCGAAATGTGATGGGTTCGAAACCAAATGCTGGCTATTCGGTTGTGTGGGCTATGCACTAAGTTGACATTGCTTGAAACCAGTGGAATAATGGGACAACACTAAAAGGAGGAAAACTGCTCACACTATTCCCGGGAAAACTAACTCTAACCTCAACCCTAACGCTAATCTCTACCTGACCACTAATTCTGCAGGGATTCGCCATGTTTTCACCACAATTCAAACATCTGCGATAAGGTGACGTCATCCACTTGAAAACAGCAGAATCATCCTGGGAACGCCTCAATGTATGACGTAATGGAAGAATGTGCGGTTGGTCAACTGATTATGTCGTATTTGTCACGAGTTACCTTAGGCCTGGTCATGTGTGATGAAATAAGACGGGCGTTGGATAGTGCTTGAACTTACTGCACATAAGTGGGAGAAAAAACGAGGCTTTGGACGAACTCGAGGCCGTGGGTGGAACCAGAAGTAGAACTAAGAGACAGCAGAAAGAGGATGAACGCGTGAGCTCTGCCACAAAAATAGTAGAAGATTGCGGCCGGGCGCGGCGGGAGGGCCCGGCCTTGACGGCTTCGTCGCACAGTCGACACAGAAAGAACAATAGGAACAAGCGACGATCTTTCCCATTTTCATGCCGCTACAAGCGATGAAAAATTGGCGGATCGGCTTTCTGAAATTAGTGATCAGTCTGTAATCCCCGAAAAATGGAGGAAATAAGTTAAATCTTCAGAGTTATTTGCTTATGCATTGCATGACAGCCTTTGTGTATTTTCGAGGCCATTTATTCGTCGATACCGAATATTTCAAAACTGGAAAGAATTATCTACTCTAAACTTTAAAGGACGTTGAACAAATATATAGCGTAAATTAGAAAGACAAAGATGTAATTTAAATCAACTCATTTTAAAAGAAAAATCCCTCAAAATATAAAACACATCACTAAATATAAAACATAATAACTAACACAATTGATCATTTTAAAACAACCTTATTCGATGGAAAACTGCTAAAAATATAGGTGTCACCAAACAAAAACCCTGTTGTTTCTGTTCTGTTTACATGGCTGGTGATGACCCCACGGAAACACCACCGCACAAGATGCGAGAACTCGTCACCCACTGTGAAAAATCAAACCTCCGTCTGCTCATCGGGACATGCCCTTATGGAGTACCGTGGAAACCCGCTTACCTGACCACTATGGGACCGTCATCAAGCGGTCGCGTTAGCGCATTTTGCATCATATGTAGCCAAAACGTCTGCCTTTTTACTAGTTTTTTACCAAATGCCATTATTTTTATCAGATACTGCATAATAAATTTAAACAACTGTTAGTTCTGACGTATATCTTATAACATAATCTTTTTAGTTGAGTTAAATTCGAAGTTTTGGACCAAAATATGGTGATCCTGGTAAAGATGTGGTCATATTAACGAGGTGGTCGCCAAGCAGGGTTCCGCTGTATTTAATGAGCACACAGCTGTCAGTATGCAACACTGTCAACTCTCCGACCTTTGTCGCCAGACACAAAGCCGAGTTCTTAATCTCACTATGTGCTCTGCCAACCTGCTTTCAACGGTGAAAACTAAAAAGTCAATAAAGAAGCCCCCTTTTTCCAATCACCAGTTCATACGTTTCAGGTGAACAACTAACTTTCCAATCAGCGTAGACTCGATCTTGGAGTCGGATTGGAAGTCAGCACAATCGAGCCACACGCGAGCAGCACCGAGTAATTATATCCCCCTTAAAACGCGACGGTGAAAATACAGAGGCTCAACCCTCCCAGAGAAAGAGTCAAGCAACCATCCAAAAACTGCTGCGAATGTTTGCCATTCGAATTAGTAAATAAAAATATTTCTAGCAGCACAGAGAAGTGAATAAAGGCTCCTTATATACTTTAATCAAATAGAATCCATGATAATTCCCCTGCGAAAATATCATGTCAATAAAAGAGTCATCTGGTAGATAAGCCATATGCTAAAAACCGAACAGCCACAGCAGAACTGCATGGCTACACCGAGAGGAAACAGGTAGAAAAAAGTTGCCCACAACGGGAAATCCTATCCCCCTTGCTATGGGAAGCTCCTGGTGGACACTCTACTGTGCCAATTCACTAGTCAAGAGGCTGCATGCCACTGGAAGAGGTCTGGTTACCTAGTGTGCCACAAGAAAAGTCATATTGACATCTGCAACCAAGCAATGGAAGATATCCATCTTCTTTCATTGTCAGTTGATTAAAGTTTCTACACTCTACATCTCAGCTTTCTGCGTAAACAGTAGTGATCTGTTCTTTAGATCATCACTGGTCATGCAAAATTGGCTAAGTACCAATTCATCCTTATGCGCATGTCATGTGCAACCTGTCCCTTCTGCCAAAAAGAAGCTTTACACCCTGTTGACCACTGTTAAGCATGTGTTCGGACCAGATGGGGAAATTTTGAAGTTTTTAAATCTGATGACCTTGCATCCCGCTCAAGCATTTAGTCAGCTTCCTTCAGGACACTGGCCGACTTGACCGCTATATCCCGGATCCATGATAGCTCGGGGCGCTGTCAATATGGGCCTTCTATGGCCTAAATTCCTGGTAGAATCATTTTTCCTGGTTTTTAAATGTGATGATCTCGCATCCATCCCGATCTACTTAGTCAGCTTCCTTCAGGACACGGACAGACTTGACCGCTATATCCCGGATCCATGATAGCTCGGGGCGCTGGAGTAATGAGCCTTCTATGGGTTTAATTCCTGGTTTCGGAGTTACCGTGGACCCACCCATACTAATATAATGTAAATGTAACATTTTAGAGATGTTGATTGTCTTATACGAATGTGTCAACTTTACTCACAAACATGGATATCAAGTTGGGGTAGTTTACTCGGAAACTCATTAGTTTCTGCAGTAACATAAAATAACATAGCAGTAACATAGAACTTTGTATAAGATATTCCATGTGTGATTAGTTAACACTGGATATATAGCGTACGCTCTCTCTTTTAATAGACTTACATGTGATTATTATTATTTTATTATATAATAAGGCTTAACTAAGTTGGATTTTAATAGTTTTTTAATAGGAATGTCTTATTTAATCAACACAAAACGTTTTATACTATTTTAATAATAACATCATTTTTAATTATAGTTTTTAATGATAATTTAATATATATATTTTTTTTTACACCAAGTTTTTTTGCAAGTTATGTAATGGGATAACAAATATTTTGAGATATTTACATACTTGGTCATTAGGCACAAAAAGCCGAAAACAATATAGAATAGGATAATTATGTTTATTTCCGTGAATGGGAAAACCAAGGGGGTTTACAAACGGGACCAGTTTCGAAGCTGCAACCTTTCGGCTAAAAGGCGCCGCACTAAACAACCAGACTGCCTGGTCGAATGAATTTTAATATAAAGATATTAGTGATAACGCTAATAAAGCTAAAACCTAGGCCCATTTTTACATTTTTAACAAAGCGAAAATTCCCCATTCAGTTTTTTAAACATAAAGAGTGAGGCAAGCTTTTGGCATTTCGGTTAAAATTGAAGACGGTTTTAACCTGGTTGGATAATTGGATAACACATTCATGCCAATCAACCGTCGACAGGACATTCATGTCACCAACGTAACACAAACAAGTTGTTTCAAATGAATTCAAGGGCAAACAATAACAGCTCAAAGAAAATCATGCTTGAGAACTTCACCAAAGAAACAAAAAAAAAAAAATGAGACGTATCGGGTTGGAAGTCTAAATTATCTCCAGTCGCACTTTCGGACTTTATTGGTTCTGTAACAATGAAATAAATGGGCCATAATAAACTTAAACCCTACTGGCTTATGGTTATTTTTGAAAATTTTTT
>CH000855.1:99832-119588 GCA_000149265.1 Ciona savignyi | reverse complement strand
TGACTGTCATCGAGTTGTTCAGCATTTTGCTCAAGGATTGGTGAGAAATGTAAATATGGTACGATCACGACTAAAGCCATTATTGATTATTACACGAGTATTGATTATCGTCTAGAGTGGCCTATTTTATACGAGTATTTTATGTCTACTGGTTATGTTATTGCGTGTCGAGGATGCTCCACGCCGACTATTTTTTATACGAGTATGGTTTTTATGTCTATAGCGTGATTTGCGTCTGAATAATGCTTTGGTTTGATTTTTTGCCCTCTGCATGGACCACCAATGCTTTAGCTTAGCGAATAACCTGATAGTTATTTCATAGGCCCTATACAAAAAAACCTTGTTCAGTTTATTTTACAGATGTCATCCACATTTCACCATTAAAGAGATCCGACCTATTTGTTTGTTGAAAAATATTTTTTCCCGCCACCATTTAAATTGTCCATACGCGATGTCCCTACAAATTAGTTATATAAATCCCATGGCGGATTAATAGTTTCAAAATTTAAAATTTTCGGGGGAAAGAAAGCTATGTAGTGGACATTCGCGGTTTATATAATATTTTTTGCACATTGTATTAAGTTATATTAAAAGTGTTGTAATGGGCGCTTAATGCGCGCACAGCTGTTGACTTGCCAATCATTTCCTATGAAACAGACTATAATCCAAAAAAAACACTTCCTTTATAATTCTTCCCACATATTGCGCCATATACAAGCGCCTGTGTAAAAACGCATTGTATTAGATTATTATCAAAAACGCGTTCTGAAATGTAGACAAGCACTGCCTGCTTGAAGATGATATCTTCAAGCATGTATAATGAACCAGTTTAACTGTACGAATTGTATTGTATCAGATTGCAATATATCAATAATGAAGTTTTTATGAAGTCCGGATTGCCATCTATTTTAGTCATGGCTGAGGTATGTTAGTTGGGGGGGCCTCATGCCAAAATTAGTGCAAGCACAAGGACCAAATTCAAGCCTGACCTAGACAAAATAAGGAAGACCCCCACACATCATCAAACAGATTTGAAAACTGATGCGAGATATTGATCAAATGTAAATAAAGTGGAAGTGGGTGGTTTGAGCACTAGTCAATAGCTCAAGGACTTGGTCTTGTAACAATCATTTCATTTTTGTTCATCATTCAATCTTAGCATTATGGGCATTATGGGAGTAGTCATCTGTGTCTGCATTTTTGTATAATTTTTGATACATCCAAACAACTAGCGATCAGTTTTGTTCCTGCAACCTTTCGGCTAAAAGGTGACGCAATAATCCACCAATCTATGTGCTTGGTTAAATTTAATACATTAAACCCACACACATAGCCACCACCTTCCAATGAATATCCAGTCAATACTCGGTCATTACTTAAATCACCAATCTTAACAGTCGGACTAAGCATGTCGGCTTCACTTAGTTTAAATCAGGGAAGTGCAACATACGCACCGCGGTACCTATTTACATGGGCCGCTACAGACTTTGGGCTTCAAATAGTCTATTCATTAAAAAAAACTTTCTCTGAATTGTAACTGCATCATTGGCGTTTTGGGTTACAGTATAAAGTTACGTTACACTGCTATTAAATTCCGTCTCCAGTACTGTGACGAACTCCCATTGTTACAGCATAATGTACATTGTATGAAAACTGCCATTTTGGGCTACACAATCAAATTGTAGTTTGCCTGATTTGCAAAAAACAGCAAGATGTATTTCATTCATGGTTACAAAAAGGACACCAAGTTAGTTACAAAACTGAGCTTTAAGATAACTGAAGCAATTGCCGAAAAAGGAAAGCCGTCATAAAAATATAAATTGTTCGATGGTATGGCCTGTGGTATCTCTATACTTGTATGTTGTGGCCCATTGCGCAAAACAGTTGCACGCCCCTGGTTTAAAAGGTAAATGCTACTGTCTGCTAATACACAATCGTTACCTGGTTACTTGGGAGGCGATATATTAAAGTTATTTGACTCCCCAATGTACCCCTAACAATTAAGTATTTCTAGTCATTTAATATATATAGATCAAAGATTATATACCGACACCAGGTGTGGGGACGTAAGCTAATGGGGATATCACCCAACAACAAAAGCATGGTTCAGTGTTTTCGTTTAATTACGAAGTTAGTTCAACTGTCACTGAGCTGTCCAATTATGTTATTATTCTGCAGTTAAACTACTGCACAGGGCGACTGACACAACTAATAAACTACTAACCTAAACCTCTTAAATAACTATAAACATTGACCTTAAAGTGTCCATACTACTACCGCGCTACTATTGTTTACCAACACTAGCTTCATGCTACATATGTACAATGTAATTGAACTTTTTGACAAATCAGTGGACAAGCCCTCTATGTATAAAAATACAAACCGGACAAACTACATACCACACACCGAAAAACATCATTTCAATAAGCAAGAAAATCTACGGGTTCTGTTTGATTACGCAGCTAAATACCCTGGTATAACTAAAACCATTATACCCGACGAGAAGCTAGACGATTACCCGACGAGGAGCCTTATCCAAAACCGTTCAACTGTGCTATTGTTGCCATTTGCTATATGATTTACCGTTTTTCAATTGGAAAAATTTGTGAAATTTTTGGGAAGCTATGTTAATGCGAGAGTTTTTGTTGGTTTAGATTATTATTTCCTGTTTTCTATGACGTTATTATTTTCTCTCATTTGCCTTTTTATCCTTTGTTCTCTTTGTTTTTTGTACACGTGTAAGGCGTGGCTTTAGTTTATTTCTTTAGTATTTTCGCTGACCTTTTTAGTTGTAGCTGAGAGTCTGCAGTGAATAGTTCAAAGCGTTGAATAGACAAAAGTGCTGTATTAACAATCTGTAGTGAACGGATTGACATAAATAATCCCCCAAACTCAGGTATTTAATTTATATTCTTCTTTTTTTATTATTTATTGTTTCATATTATTTATATTGTTTTCGTTATTTCTAGTTACCGCATTTCAATAAACTTCGGTGGAGAAAGGCGCGTAACTGCAAAAGGGGCAATAGAGCCAATTCAGAACATCAGGGTGAGTTTGTTTTTACTCTTAAAAAAAATACTTCAAAATGAGGAGGTATATTTCGAGCATCCAACCTGCTTACTTGTGAGTGTATGTTATAAACCTCACTAAATACCACAATTAACAATGAAACATTCCATTACAAACCCAAATATTTAAAGACATCATCCCATCACAATACACCACTTGTTGAACACAATAGAAATCAAAATAAAATTTATTCGAAAACGACATTTTATCCGAACCTTCCCGGGTTGCAGTTGTAGGATTCGCTTCACATCTTCAGGACGATCATTAGCATCCACTGTCCATGAAGTTAGCCATTTAACTACATCATATTCTGTACCCGATCTATCAACTACAACCAACTCCTGAGGAAATGCAATATTCAAGTTATAAACAAGATAGAAGCGTATATATGGATAGTGACTCTAATTTACTATTAAACTTCGGCCCCATATATTACAGTCCTATTTCAACACAGATTGTAATTGTATTTCACATAGTGGAGGTACTATAGCAACCTGTTTATATTTCATTATTCTTGATTGAAGGGATAGCCAATAAATAAACAAATATATTAGACTACATGTTATTTCACTTGGTAACATTAGGTCTGGAATTCCACCTGAAAACTGGGATTTTGTGATATCTATGTTTCAACTAAACTTTGTGAATGTAAAATTCTTTAAGCATACAGAGCAGACAGCAGTTTTTCAATTGCTTTTTTCGACACAAAATAGTTGACCAAATTTAACGAAATTTTTACAGCAGTCAAAACGTCAATTAAATTTTAAATAAAAATACCATGAAATCCGATGTCTGGGACGACTATTATAATTTTAAGTCCACCAAATCGGCCAATGTTCATAGAGTCCTCTTAGACATATTTGATCCTAAATTGTCTGCTGTTTGTTGGCAAATAACGATACTTTACAAAGCAAAGTCTATAATCGCTCTAATGATTATTATTGTGATAAGAACTTTTATGCCACATTTCCCGCTACCGATTCGATTCTATGATTCTATGAAGAAGTCCAACGAATCGACCAAATTCAATTCGAATTGGGAATTTTTCTGAATTATCGAAATTATTTATCCATTCTGCAGTTTAGAAATTATAAAAAATATTTGGCTATCCAAAATTAAATAGGTTATATACCCTGTGTGATTTTGAATAGGTAACCAGTGACTCGAAAAATTCTGCTTACAGAAACATATTGCGTATGTATAGCGTGAGTTCAAAATTGTTTAGGTTGACTTATGGTGAAAAATTTTGTTACTTCATATCTGCCCTAGTATTTCAATACTAATCTTAAAGTCGTCCTGAATTAACTCAGTGGATTATTGGGTTTTACTAAAACTGAAGAAAAATTATCCATCATATACACCACACTTCAATATCCCTGCTAACCTGACAGTGGGTACGGGGTAATTTAAAAGTCCTCATGTAATGTTAATTGTGTTTTCCCATTCACAGGGATAAAACATGGAATTTCTTATCCGAACGAGTGAATTTTGCATTTCATCCCATCACTACTTGTTACCAATCCACATATGACTATCTCTAGGAATATCGTTTCCGTTCTGAACGATCGAAATGTACAAGGAAGACTTACCGAGGAAAGTTGTTGAACAGCTTCACGTAAGATGATGCGACTTTGTACGGAAATCCTCTTCTCGTCAATTTGTAGATGGCTGACTTTATGCAAACAATCGGCCAAACAACTTGCTGCGTTTTCATCGAATTCAGATGGAATATATAAGACAATCTGCAACAAGGATAAGGAGGTGATTCATATTAATATAAGTTATCATACGTTGGTTATATGGAACAATATACCCGATATGACATGGTACTTGCAGTTTGACAAGATCACAAGAATGGTTTTGTAGTCAGTATATATGAATTATTAACAAATGGAGCAAAACATCATAATATGAATGCAAGAAATAAAATGCTCATCACTTGAAAAGTTACTTCATCGCGATAAACACACATAATTTATGTGGCACATAATATTAAATGTAAGCATCATATGATCAACAGAAAAGTTGTTCAGTAATAAATTTTCTTTTTATTTGCATTGGTAAAATTTCGATGACGTCATACATTCTGCAATGACGTCATGTGTTACTATTTAGATCAACAAAATCTATCTTTTTTTCTAATTTACAAACAAAACAGTATGTAGCAAAGTTATTTATGATTATCTATGGAACATATTTGTACTACTCTTTATGATGACGTCGTAATACGTAAATCAAAAAAAAAAATTTTTTTTTTTACACTTGCCCAATGAAACACAAACACATAGCCACAGCAAAACAAAACTGATGCAAAACATCTTCAAAAAGGTTCTTCATCGCTAGAACTACTCAAAAATGAAGCACAACTGATTTCAGAATCATTATCAGCCAACAAAAGGACAGCTTCCTCTGTTTTTACCCTCCATAAGCTTAAAAAATAGCCTAATCCAAAATGTTCAAGCCAAAAACGAATGGATTGTTTTCAAATTAACCAAGCGAACCATGACGACAATAGTTGAAAACTAATCGGGGACTAAAACCAAAATTAAAACTAATTAAAACAACCAAAACCATACATATTTGTATACATTTTTTAAGACTCAAATAACTAAAAAAATTCAAATGCAAACCTATATATCATCTTATATTGGTAAACGCAGAAATTATTCAGCTCTCCAGCGCCATCTCACTGATCAAAATCGGCCGTATACTTTTCCACTTATGTCCTTTTCGGCGCCTTATTCGGAGCGGCAGAAAGGGTTTTAAACAACCGAGAATGTTTTTACAAGAATGTAAAAATATAAATCAAGACTGTCAACCATGTATTTATCATTAATATTTGTAAAAGCACTGCAGTACAGTTGTGTAAATACACACATCTATAATAAATCAGTGATTGATGTTGAGCCACTTGAAATACCTTGTTCGGTCGATTATTAAAAGTTGTGCACAAATCCCGCATACAATCGGTCAGTTGTTTGCAATTCTCTAATCGAAGTTCATCAATATGTTGAATATGAGGAACCAGGTATTCAGCTACATTTCCCAGCTCTGTTTCATTCAACACTAACTTCTTGATCTAGAAACAAAGTTTTTTATTTCTCACCAAAGATTGTAATTGTTTTATCAATAATATAATGAAAGATGTCCACCATGCTGTTCATTGTACATCAGTGTGATTCATATGGTTTTGGTGAGCAAGAGCTCTAGTGGTCGGAAAAATCGATTTTGCTACGAAACTATATTTCATGAAGGAGATTTGTGGTGATTTATTCCCAGCAGCAATTTCTAATGAATTAACTGTTATATGGTTAGCCAATGGCATAAGTACTGGTGTTACGTGTAGGTGCATTTGGCTGATCAAACCTTAGCTATAAGTACACCTTAAGCTGTCCTTCCTGGTGATATGATCGGTGACTGAATTATTATAACAACATGTAACATGATGCGGAAAAACAAAATTAAAAACAGTTTACCCAATAAAATTCCCCAACATAGAATATGAATAAGCAACCATAAATACACTATTATTATGTGTATAAAATAGCTGAACATTTAAGTTTAAAATTATTAGGTTGAGAATCTGAATATGTCATGTAGCAAATCCGTGTTTTTGTCGTTATTTAATATGTACCGCGTGTTATCTTTATCAGTTAATATTGGTTTCATGTAAATTCCCCTTCAAACGGTTGTTAAACTGCTTTAATACGACCTCTGGTTAAACACTTCATGGACTTCCTATTTCTTACATTGTTTTCAAACATGAATAATATCAAACAGTTTAGAACCAGGGCATCTGCAGCAAAGATGCAGAGAAGTCGAGTTCAGTGTTTATTAAGTCGTGCTCGCATTTAATGACTTAAGCATGAATGCGTGTTTCATTGTATCTGCATTTGGTCAACAATAAAAGAACCTGTGGTGAATCGATTCTTTCGGGAAATAATATTAATGTTTGTGTATAATGATCAAGTATATCGTTTTAGAACACGTATGTGAACGTATTTTTTACTAACAAGTAGTTTGCGTCGTATTTACGACGATTACGTCGCTTTTGTATTTAAAATACCAGTCATTATCGCAATTAAGATGGGCGTTTTCTTTATTCTGCAGCTTACAGAATAAAGTATTACCGTGCGTCTATAGTCTATTGTCTGAATTATATGCTGTAAGTTATCGGAGTCAGAAATCAGAAGAGCACCGATTTTACAAACTGGAAAGGACAGCCTAAAGTGACCTTTTGGTTTAGCGACGAGCGGCCAAATGCACTTGCCCCAATAGAAGCAAAAATAAAGTAGGGGTGCTAAAAACCTTCCGTGATGGAGTCTGGATAGCGAGAGTAACAAATTAGTACAGGTAGCAACAAAACGGTACCTCGAAATACTACAGGACCGCTTAGTTTAAAAGGTAAATGCTACTGCCTGCTAATACACAATCGTTACCTGGTTACTTGGGAGGCGATATATTTAAGTTATTTGACTCCCCAATGTTCCCCTAACAATTGAGTATTTCTAGTCATTTAATATATATAGATCAAAGATTATATACCGACACCAGGTGTGGGGTATGACGTAAGCTAATGAGGATATCACCCAACAACAAAAGCGTGGTTCAGTGTTTTCGTTTATTTAATTAGTTCTACTGTCACTGAGCTGTCCAATTATGTTATTATTCTGCAGTTAAGCCATTTCACAGGGTGACTGACACAACTAAAAAACTACTAACCTAAACCTCTTGAATAACTATAAACATTGACCTTAAAGTGTCCATACTGCTACCGCCTACTATTGTTTACCAACACTGGCTTCATGCTGCATATCAGGTTTAGTTTGTTTTAACTTATAAGCAATAGGTACTTTAAACTGAGGATTTCGAGCATCCAACCTGCTTGCTTGTGAGTGTATGTTATAAACCTTACTAAATACCACAATTAACAATGATACATTCCATTACAAACCCAAATATTTAAAGACATCATCCCATCACAATACACCACTTGTTAAACACAATAGAAATTAACATAAAATTTATTCCAAAACCACATTTTATCCGAACCTTCCCGGGTTGCAGTTGTAGGATTCGCTTCACATCTTCAGGATGATAATCAGCATCCACCCTCCATGATGTTGGCCATTTAACTGCATCATGTTCAGTACCCGATTCATCAACTACAACCAGCTCCTGAGGAAATGCATTATTTAAGTTATAAACAAGATACCATATATACGGATAGTGACTCTAATTTACTATTAAATTTCGGCCATATATAACAGCACTATTTCATTACAGTTTGTAATTGCATTTCACATACTGAAGGTACTATAGCAACCTGTTCATATTTCATTATTCTTGATTGAAGGGATAGCCAATAAATAAACAAATATATTAGACTACATGTTATTTCACTTGGTAACATTAGGTCTGGAATTCCACCTGAAAACTGGTCCTAACCGTACGAATTGTACATTTGTGCAATACTGGTTGATTATGTTCTACATTGAAAGGGAATATCCAAAATAGTTACAACCTTGCAAGGTGGGTGATATATGCAATGGATACGACCAATATTATCAGAAGGGAATTATTTAATTGTGTTGAAATCATCATTGGTTTCAGTATTGTCACCGTCGATATTTATGGTAATTTGATCTTGGAGCTGGATTGGACAATTTACTTTACATTGTTAAGAAAGTGATAGAAATATACAACAAACTGGAAAATATAAATTGGATTAAAATAACTGGGTTATTTGGGATATTTATGGGATATTATTTAATATATTTAAACAAGAAGCAAATATTATACGCAAACTAATACCATATGTATGGAACAGATGGAAACTCAAAACCACTTAATATCAAGTAAGAATGGAAAACTTTAATTGATTCAATACTCATCTTATGTTAATTATCTAACAACACCAAATTATTAAGGAAGTTGTAGTAATTAGAAATATAATATTGATTTTAAATAACCCAGTTAATCGACTTAATAATGTTTTCATTTGGGATCAACTCCAACACAAAACAAGAAGCTTCATTACAGTCAGCAGTTGTTCATATGTGTGTCTACATGATCCAACTGGTTAGATCAATCGAAGACACAAGATCATCATTCAATATCCAGCGTGATCATAACCAAATGCTGTGTTAACCTACAGCAATGTACTGTGCCTTCACACCATGTCACAATGTCCATCCAAAATCAAGATTCAAATTCCAATCGAAATCACAATAATTGGAATTATTTTTCGATTCTAACAATTCATATTAAGTGCTCATAGTGGAACGATTTATTTTTACTTATCAGTGACTATAATTAAAAATATTATAAAACAAACATGCAATTCTGTAACACTGGTAAGAGTTTCTTTGGCATTTAAAATAAATGAATGAATTTGGAATATTGCTATAAATCAAACTGATTTGAATAGGAAAATCCCTAACACCATGTTTGTATAGGAAAGGCATGATGTGTGATTTTGAATACCGGAGACCAAACCGTTTCTACTTACAATAATATAATTATACAAAAATATAATCGCATTTGTTGACGAAATTTATCAATCATATACACCAAACTGCAATATCTCTGCTAACCTGACAGTGGGGACGGGGTAATTTGAAACTTTGTGTTATGTCAATTGTGTTTTTCCACAAATAAATCATAAAAATTTATGATGCGCACAATTTGACATCCGAACTAGTGAAATTTGGAATTTATTCCATTACTACTTGTTACCAATCCACATATGACTATCTCTATGAATATCGTTTCCGTTCTGAACGATCGAAATGTACAAGGAAGATTTACCGAGGAAAGTTGTTGAACAGCTTCGCGTAAGATGATGCGACTTTGTACGGAAATCCACTCCTCATCAATTCGTAGACGGCTGACTTTATGCAAACAATCGGCCAAACAACTTGCTGCGTTCTCATCGAATTCAGATCGAATATCTAAGACAATCTGCAACAAGGATAAGGAGGTGATTTATATTAATGTAAGTTATCATACTTTGGTTATATGGAACAATATACCCGATATGACATGGTACTTGTAGTTTGACAAGATCACAAGAATGGTTTTGTAGTCAGTATATATGAATTATAGGATAGGATAGGAGGATATTCATGTTTATCCCCGTGAATGGGAAAACCAAGGGGGTTATCACACGGGCAATCGTCAGATCACCTCGCGCCCATCCACGGGTTACCGGAGCGATTGCAGTGTGATGTATATGATAGACACGTTCCTTCAATTTGGTAGAACCCATTAATCTGCTGGGTTCAGGCAATGTCCGTAAAGTGCCTTGCCCAAGGACACAACCGTCTAGCTAGCGACCAGTTTCGCACCTGCAACCTTTCGATTGAAAGGCGACGCACTTAACCGCTAGACCATCGGGCCGGACGATTATCAACAAAAAAACTAAACATCATAATATGAATGCAAGAAATACCATGCTCATCACTTGAGCAGTTACTTCATCGCGATAAACACACATTATTTATGTGGCGCATAATATTAAATGTAAGCATCATATGATCAACAGAAAAGTTGTTCAGTAATAAATTTTCTTTTTATTTGCATTGGTAAAATTTCGATGACGTCATACATTCTGCAATGACGTCATGTGTTACTATTTAGATCAACAAAATCTATCTTTTTTTCTAATTTACAAACAAAACCGTATGTAGCAAAGTTATTTATGATTATCTATGGAACATATTTGTACTACTCTTTATGTGATGACGTCGTAATACGTAAATCCAAAAAAAATTTTTTTTTTTTACACTTGCCCAATGAAACACAAACACATAGCCACAGCAAAACAAAACTGATGCAAAACATCTTCAAAAAGGTTCTTCATCGCTAGAACTACTCAAAAATGAAGCACAACTGCTTTCAGAATCATTATCAGCCAACAAAAGGACAGCTTCCTCTGTTTTTACCCTCCATAAGCTTAAAAAATAGCCTAATCCAAAATGTTCAAGCCAAAAACAAATGGATTGTTTTCAAACTAACCAAGCGAACCATGACGACAATAGTTGAAAACTAATCGGGGACTAAAACCAAAATTAAAACTAATTAAAACAACCAAAACCACACATATATGTATACATTTTTTAAGACTCAAATAACTAAAAAAATATTAAATGCAAACCTATATATCATCTTATATTGGTAAACGCAGAAATTATTCAGCTCTCCAGCGCCATCTCACTGATCAAAATCGGTCGTATACTTTTCCACTTATGTCATTTTCGGCGCCTTTTTCGGAGCGGCAGTTAAAGGGTTTTAAACAACCGAGAATGTTTTTACAAAAATGTAAAAATATAAATCAAGACTGTCAACCATGTATTTATCATTACTATTTGTAAAACCACTGCAGTACAGTTGTGTAAATATACACATCTATAATAAATCAGTGATTGATGTGGAGCTACTTGAAGTATGGTTCCCAATATTTACCTTGTTCGGTCGATTATTAAAAGTTGTGCATAAATCCTGCATACAATCGTTCAGTTGTTCGCAATCCTCCAATGTAAGTTCATCAATATGTTGAATATGAGGAACCAGGTATTCAGCTACATTTCCCAGCTCTGTTCCATTTAACTGTAACTCCTTGATCTAGAAACAAAGTTTTTTATTTCTCACCAAAGATTGTAATTTATTATTTATTAATTTAATTGTTTTATCAATAATATTATGAAAGATGTCCATGCTGTTCATTGTACATCAGTGTGATTCATATGGTTTGGTCAGCAGGAGCTCCAGTGGTCGGAAAAAATTGATTTTGCTACGAAACTATATTTCATGAAGGAGATTTGTGGTGATTTATTCCAAGTAGCAATTTCTAATGAATCAACTGTTATATGGTTAGCCAATGGCATAAGTACTGGTGTTACGTGTAGGTGCATTTGGCTACTCAAACCTTGGCTATAAGTAGGCCTACACCTTAAGTTGTCCTTCCTGGTGATATGATCGGTGACTGAATTATTATAACAACATGTAACATGATGCAGAAAAACAAAATTTAAAACAGTTTACCCAATAAAATCCCCCAACATAGAATATGAATAACAACCATAAATACACTATTATTATGTGCATCAAATAAATGAACATTTAAGTTTAAAATTATTAGGCGGAGAATCTGAATATGTCATGTCGCGATAATTCGCGATAACGACCAATACAGTTGCATAAAAGACCAAGTGTGTGTAGTGACATTTTGTGACCGAAATTATTAGCAATTTGTAATTAGGACAATTTATAAATTAAAGGGGAACTAAAGTCGATTCTAGGAATATCTTAATAAATGGAAAAAAATACGCTGATAACAAAAATCAAATTTATACAATCATGTGCCAGTATAGAAGGGTACCGGTAATGTATTGTATACAATCATGTGCCAGTTTAGAAGGAAATTAGTAACAGAAGCGCCTGCAGGAGCGTTGTATTTTCGTTTTTTTGTTATAGAGACATAGCATAACACTTGTCATATAGCCTAACTGAACCAATGTACGCGCGTGTGACAGCTTACCTTAAGCGCGATCATTCAGGACTGCACGGTCCTGGACCTTTATATCATAAATCATAAAAGTGAAGACAGAACAAGAAAACTAGAACAGAATGCATTAAACTGTAACTGCCAGAAAGAAATAAACCAGCCATCAAGCAAAGGCTAGACTATGCGTTGGGAACAGCCTATTTCTTTCATGGTTTACCTTGGCTGTTTGTATGTTTTGCTGTTGTGTATGTGGTGCATTTAATGTCTGCTGTTATTGAAACTGAGCATTAGCCTACTGAATAAGAATACCACTTATTGCATAAACCAGTTATCCACAGTAGCCGATGTGTAGTCCGACAATAAGTACAAAGCAAGCACTCAGATACGTAAGTGAAGAATATATATAAAAAAAACTCTACTTAACTACCCAAATAAGTTAAAAAGAATATACCACTTTTCCAATTCAGTTCGTAAAGGAAGCCACTGAGAAGGAAGAAAGAGTGATTGGAGCATATTGTTTTGCTCCGGGATGTACAAATTTCTATTAAAGCACACGAAATTCCAATCTACCTGTGCACTTCCATCGATTTCCTCACAACGACAAAAAACGGATGAAGCAATGGATACAACAATGCAAGCGTTCTAAATTACCTGGAAAAAGAACCGCAGTGTGTTAGTGCACATTTTTGTGACAAGGATTATCATAGTAAAAATGTATTTGACTCCAATGAATTGGTCAAGATGATGAAAACAAACCGCTTGGTGAAAAATGCAGTTCCAACAAATTTTAATTCAGGTTAAGGAAAAATACCTTGCCATAGAGTCTTTGTTGAGACCAACTATTCCACCTACACCTAGTGATACATCTCAAACTAAACCTGCTGATTCTGAAGTATGTGTAAGTAAGTCTTATAGTGTTTTTGAATTACGGTACTATTTTAATGCAGTGTTGAAATTGATATTTAAATTTATAATTCATTTGTAGGAAGCTGAAGAATCTGAAATGAAAGAAACTAGTTCTGTAGAAATAAGTACCACAGGATCTCTAGTGTCATTTATTTTCAAACCCATATAGCTTGATTCATAAGCATATGGCTGAATTTTTGTTGTTTTATTGTGTACAATAAAACTTCTTTCATCCATGCCAGAATGCTGAGTCCGGCCCGATGGTCTAGCGGTTAAGTGCGTCGCCTTTCAATCGAAAGGTTGCAGGTGCGAAACTGGTCGCTAGCTAGTCGGTTGTGTCCTTGGGCAAGGCACTTTACGGACATTGCCTGAACCCAGCGGATTAATGGGTTCTACTAAATTAAAGGAACGTGTCTATCACATACAACACACTGCAATAGCTCCGGTAACCCGACGATGGGTGCGAGGTGATCTGACGATTGCCCGTGTGATAACCCCTGGGGTTTTCCCATTCACGGGGATAAACATGAATATCCTATCCTATCCTATCCTATCCTATGCTGAAAACTGTCATCCATTTTAGTGTTACAACATTAACTTAAATTTACTCTAGAAATAAAGAAAACAAAAGTAATTTGTTAAAACTCCTTCTGTTACTAATTCCCCTCCGAAATGGCACATGATTGTATACAATGCATATAGGCCGATTGTATACAATGCATATATATTCGTTTTGCCGTCTTTTCCTGTTCCCGTGTCGCTATTTAATTCGCTTGCCATTTTTAAATACTAGGGCAAAAAATGAATAAAGTAAACTAAAACTAAACTAGGCACGAAATCTTAGGTAAGCACTTAATGTACATCAAACTGAGGCTACAGCTGATCGACATTTGTGACGTCACTGAGTCGCTTGTCGGAACTCCTGGTGTGTTGTGGGTAATTTTTTTCAATCTTTTTTTCTTTTTTTAGGCCGATTCTCTTCTTTTCCAACTGTATATCGGCAAAGATGATTTTAAAACCGCATCTCCTTGATCAATATCCAGAAAATTTACAAATTAAAGGGTGCCTCTAAATACTACGGGATCGCTTGGAGCGCTTGAATCGCTTGGATCACTTAGATTGCTATGGAAAGTAATTCTCACCCTGTCCCTAACACTAATCTCAACCCCAGGACTAACTTTAACACCAACCCTAACATTAATATTATAGGTTTTGTAATTACGAAGTATAGTAAGCGATCCATGCAATCCAAGCGATCCTGTAGTATTTACAGGTAGGCTACCGCAAATTAAATACCGGTATTATATCAATACCAATGCACAATAACCCCATGGTTGACTGATTGGTGTTCAGGTAGAGATTAGCGTTAGGGTTGGGGTTCAGGCTTAGAGTTGGTTTTCACGCAAATAGTGTGTGCAGTTTCATAGAATAAATAGTGTGTGCAGTGCATAGACTAAGCACGCCACTGAATAGCCAGCATTTGGTTTAGGACCCATCACATTTCGAAATGTTTTAAAATCTTCATACAGAAGCGCGTTAAATATATAGATATAATCCACAATACACCAGGTGTTTCCACAAGTTACTTGTCGTTCCGCATGAACATTCTCTCCTAGGAAAAAAATTACCCACAACACACCAGGAGTTCCCACAAGCGACTCAGTGACGTCACAACTGTCGATCAGCTGTAGCCTCAGTTTGATGTACATTAAGTGCTTACCGAAATCTTAACAACGTCAATGACGTAATACGGGAAATCCCCTAACATAAAATGAAATGCTTTGCTGCTCATAACTTTTTAACAAAAAAATATTGGAAGAAACTGATTTGATTTTTGAAATCAGCGTATTTTTTTCCATTTATTAAAATATTCCTAAAATCGACGTCAGTTTTCCTTTAAAATAAAAGGTAAATTAGATAAAATACTTAGTTTTAGTTTAGTTTATTTTTTGTTTCCACGATGAAAACACGAAGCGGGACTATCAGTAAAAATTTGGAAAACGGGAAAAAACGGCAAAACGACAGTCGTTAGAACACGTCTAAAAAAAGAAATAGACTATTAAAATTCTGTATAATTTGACGTGGCCGCTAAACCCAATTAAAAAAAATAAAATAAAAAATATTAAAAATAATTAAATAATTGTTTATAAAATAAAAATTGCACTAAGCCTCGAAGAAAAGTGTGCGGTAAAGCGACCCGAGCAATGGGGGAGTCGGCTTTAGAAGAAGGGGTGGCCCGGAAAGTGTGGGCCGAGGGAAAAAGAAACCCCAAAAATGAAATTCCACTGAAAAGTTTCAAGTGCAACACTTACCGAGGCAAAGCTATAATTAACACATCCGAGTTTACCCCCAAAAAGCCAGCAATAATATAAGAACTATTCATTATAATATAATACAATATTGCAATCTTTTTACAACAATTTTTTTTATTAAAACCGGTGTTACTTTCGTGGGTGGAGAAACGGGTTGCTATAATTTGAAAGTGACGCGTATCGTTAAATAAAGCAGACATGTCGTCTAGTCCTTTTTATGTCCTCTAGTTGTAATTGGCGGTCAGGGTAAACACGGTTGTGGAGATACGGGACTGTGGCTGAGATTGATACGGTATGGTTGGGGAGGTACCTAACGGTTGAAGATACGGTTTTCTGCGATATTAAAATAAAGGCGATTGCAATACAAACACCCATTGTTACGTATTTCGGTTATAACGCAATTTATGATTTTTGTTGCATCCGTAGATAATAGACATAAAAGTTCATACCTTTATGTCTATTAAAATATGAATGGTGCCTGTTCGACGATGGAAAAGACAACATTGTCAAACGTCAGCATATGACATGTATTTTACTCTATAATCCGGTGTTCTTGTGTGACGTGTTTACCACTATATAGCGTTTTCTCATCGTAATTGTTTAGGGACGTTATAAATGCCCTTAGGAAGTTTTTGAACCAAACTGAAACCATGAGTGAATGACGTGTGTGTTTTAGATGGAGAATAAACCTTAAGCTGAGACATTGACTTCAGCGTTTATGTGTGGTATGAAGTGTCCAGTGAGGTTAAGGTCAACCTTAATCTCAGCGCGGCTCGCTAGAACGTCAGGTATAACCTCAACCTAACCCGCTACGACGACCAATAAACTTCTAATACAATAGCGAGCTTCACAATGGGACCCTGTTTAAATTGGACACCGCAACCTTCTCGAAACGGACAATTTTCGACGTGAATTTTAATTCAAAGTTTTAATTTCATTCGCAATGACGAGATCTCTATTGTGCACGGACTGTGTATTTTCATCGAGTCGAGACGTCGACAAGAAAACTGAAAGACACAGCCGGATTTAGAAGCACTGTCAAACCAATCAGTTTTAAGAAGCAAGTACAAAACGCCCCCGATTTCGCTGGACGATGTTGGCGGCCATTCAACAAGACAACGCTCTCTATTCAACTCAAGTTCAAGGCATCTTCGAAGAATTCCGTCGACAAACGAGGAAAAGACGCCATTACCTTTACGAACAATTCACAGGATTGTATTGTTGTTTATTTTTTGTTTTAGATATTCTTTTGAAATTTTTGTTAATATATTTTTTGCTTAATATGTATTTTTTTTTAATATTTAACGAATTGCAAATATTATGGTTCTGGATTGGTTCGATGGTACTAGGCTATTGTAAAAAAGCATAATCTATGTGTTTCATTTTACAGACATGCATACAAACACGAAGAGCAAACGCGCTTATCCAGCGGTGTCATGTACCACCCGCGTACAGTCGAGGTCTGTCACAGTCTGCACGTACTCCGTCTCAGACAAGGTTAGTAACGCTTTAACGATTATACCATCATGACCCTAAGTTAATCATGCCATGGAACGCGCAGTCTTTCAGTCTAATACGCGCATGAGTGTTAAACAAATATTGTTTTCTCGACTTCCCGCCCTTGAGGCATTTTGAGCGATGTAGCCTACGAGGCATCATATACTCATTGTCACCGCGTCATATTATTGTTTCTTCTCGGGCCAAGTCTACTAATTGCCCCACGACCCTAGTGTTTGCGCTCAGCCTGTGGAAATAGGTGAGCATATACGCCATACGACGTCTATCAAACATCAAACAGCTTATTGAACCACACCAGCATACTTTTGTATAGCTATGGTCATCGCGCCGCATGTAATATGCAATGTCTAATTGTCTAATCGCCTTTGACTCTCAGTCAATGTGTCGCATGTTCCGAATATATTTCGGGTGTAAAACAGGATTTTACAAAGTACACCGCACAGTTTAATGACGTTATACGACATATGTTTAATTGCCTTTGTCTATCGCTGGAAATACTCCCGAGCGAGTTTATTTTCGTTATCCAATTCGAGTCGTAAAACCTATATGACAGGCCACTCGTTATTTTGTTTCTTCGTTTGATTGATAGCCTACATGATTGTATAGGCCTGTATTTGTTCGCTCACCCATGTTCCTAGTATTTGCAGGATCACCTTGTCAAATTTTCAAGATTGTGTAGAATCGTCAAACGATCAATTCAATCATCAGTTCGTCTGAACTTCTGGGATGCACAGCGAACTTCCGGGATGCACAACGAACATCCGGGATGCACAACGAACTTCCGGGATGCACAACGAACTTACGGTATGCACAACGAACTTCCGGGATGCACAACGAACTTACGGTATGCACGACGAACTTTCAGGATACACAACGAACTTCCGGGATGCACAACGAACTTCCGGGATGCACAACGAACTTCCGGGATGCACAGCGCGGCGACGACGACCAATAAACTTCAAAAACTTTAGCGAGCTCCACAATTTAGCATAGACATCAATAAAACATATACGCAAATGATTGAATAATTGGTCGAGATCTCTTACAACCGGTATAAAAGAATAGAAAATTGCAATAGGAATTACCATTCAGCACCATCTTGAATGCTGTTAATGCGAGAGTTTTTATATTCTGATTTATTATTTTGCGTTTCATGTTATGTCGTTATTTTCTCTCATTTGCCCTTTTATTCTTTTTCTCTTTATTTTTGGTAGACGTGTAAGGCGTGGTTTCAGAAGTATTATTTGTGACCACTCGAATTAGGGTAGTTTAGAATATTCATATTTATCCCGTGAATTTTCATATGTATACTTGGTAATTGAAAAACCAAGGGGGTTAAAAGACGGACAATCGTCCGTTTTAAGTGCTTGTTACACAGCAGCCTTCAAATATATTTCAGTGACTTGTTTCAACGTGGGCACAGTGTAAATACTCGCTTGCTTTCCGAAGTGTTTTATATTTGCAAAGCAATAGCAGTTTTCTGTAAATAAAAATCGACTTAAATATATAATAACACAACCATAACAAACTTATTAAAAAACAATTCTTACCGAACTGTGCGTTGATCCGAACTAATTTTACATAAATTTAAATTTTCATAATACATATCATAATGTTCTGCGCAGAAGGAAAGGAAATCGGTTTATAAATCCGTTAACAAATACTATACAACTAAAGACTCATTTAACTTACAACTGAAATATAACGAACTTAGAGGTAGAGTACTTAAACCAGGAAAAAACGACGGATTACCAGTTAGCGTGCGCGTCTTATCGCACAACTTAGAAGCCGGAATTTAAATGCATTAAAGGCCGATTCACATTATTACGGCGACGAGAGCGATGCGAGCGATTATTTTGACGTCACGTCCTGTACCACCGGCTGATCGCCCTCGTAGAAACTTGTTCTAATCCATTGTTGCATCGCTCTCAACGCCGAGGTTTGGCGGGAAATCTCAGAAAACTTCGCGCGTGCAAAAATAAATCAAGAAGACAACTTGGACATTTTCGATTATACCAGTATGGAAAAGGTTGATTTTAGCGAAAATTTAATTAAATTGGTACAAAGCTATCTAGTTTTGTACGTTACAGAAAATCCTGGATAAAATATGATAAACTGAACATAATATTTGGATCAAAAGCTCTGAAATTTTAGACTAGACCTGTAGGTTACACTTATTAAATACAGTAGGTTTTATGTGCTTAGGCTAGATTAATAATTTCAATATCACGCCTTAGTAATTTGTTATATCAAAGAACATTTGAGACTATTGCAGAACTAATTCAATGGGTTGAGGCGCAAATGGGTTTGAAGTTGGCTTGTTGCCTACTGGAAGATGCGTTGTCAATTCAATCTGTTTTGCCAAAACAGCAATGATGGAATTTTAAATGATTAGTTAGAAACTTTGATCGTATAAATATGGGTGTTTGGTTCACAACGGCGA
>CH000855.1:83065-99732 GCA_000149265.1 Ciona savignyi | reverse complement strand
GCGCCGCACTAAACAACCAGACTGCCTGGTCGAATGAATTTTAATATAAAGATATTAGTGATAACGCTAATAAAGCTAAAACCTAGGCCCATTTTTACATTTTTAACAAAGCGAAAATTCCCCATTCAGTTTTTTAAACATAAAGAGTGAGGCAAGCTTTTGGCATTTCGGTTAAAATTGAAGACGGTTTTAACCTGGTTGGATAATTGGATAACACATTCATGCCAATCAACCGTCGACAGGACATTCATGTCACCAACGTAACACAAACAAGTTGTTTCAAATGAATTCAAGGGCAAACAATAACAGCTCAAAGAAAATCATGCTTGAAAACGCTTGAAATGAAACAGTTTAAGTTAAATGAGACGTATCGGTTGGAAGTCTAAATTATCTCCAGTCGCACTTTCGGACATTATTTGGTCTTGTAGCAGTGAGATAAATCGCGCCATCAATAAACTTAAACGCTACTGTCTTATGGTTTATATATGAAAATATTATAAAGTTATTTAATTCAAGTACATCTGCTTAGATTTATATGTAATATAGTATTACTATTTTTCAGTCAGTGTTTTACTTTAGTACTTTAGTAAAACAATAATATTTACATAATATCTGCAAAATCTTAATGATTAGCTACCATATAATTCGCAAATACCAGGTTTGTCTTGCGTATTGGAAAGTCGGTAACATATGACGAGTTTGACTTTTAATTAGTAAATCGAATGACCTAAATACACTTGTATATTTTACACGCTGTATATAGTTTGAGGCTGATACTAATGGATAGGCAAGTTACCATTCAAAACCTGATATCCATTCTCCATAAAAGTATGTAAACTTATGGGTTAATAATAGTAAAACAGAAAAAAAAAGCTGAAATCTGTAATTTCCCGTTATATTTCAATCATGTAAATTTATTATTCTAACTCTTTATTTAACTTTATATTCAAACTATGGACGATCATAAACCACAACTCACCAAGTGGGTTAACATCAACAGGGGGAGGTCCAATATATTGGATGATGTCACCATACAGATTTTCAACATGCAGTTGTGAGTGCTCTCCTACATTGGTGGGGTTGGATGATGAAGGTCGGTTGCTCTGTGGAAGACTGTGGTTACCGATACTGATTAAATTGTATGTATGGCAATTTCTATTATTAACCTTTAGTAAATGTCACTTGGTTTGTTGCCTACAAAATGTAATAGGTATGTTGCATCCAAACTTCATCCGTTAATGTATATTATAATATGTATAGCGGTTGTTCTACGCCGAAAAAGACACCGCCAGCTTATACGTGCTTTATAAATGTTTTATTGGTTGTTCCAGCCTGTATTATGGGTTTTTGACTAATTATTCTCCGCTTGTAAAGAGTTTTTCACAGAACAATTGAACCGTTCTTACTGGCGGCTTTGTAATTGCCCCAGAGCAATTTTCTTGCAAAGTAAGAGTTTCCCATATAGCTGATAGTAGTTGATAAGAATAATAACGAAACTAACCATCAAACTGAAAGTATGACTGAATGACGTGTTGTTTAACCTTATGCTGAAACACGACTTAAACCTTTAAGTTAAGAATGCGTACTGAACCACTAGAGCAGGGGTCAGCAACCTACGGCCCGCGGTCATCCGACCCGAGACATCTTACTGAATAATTATAGAATACGGCCGGCCAACTGTGTCATCTGCAAGCTTAGATCTTAATGAATTTTAACAATCTATGTGGCAATAATAAAAATACGCCTGACCGTGTCCATTGAGAATGTGTGCGTGCAGACAAACAAAATTCTTTGAGAGAAAGCAATAAGTGTATGTGTTTGTTGGCATGCGCATTAGTGAAAGTAGAACAATTGTAATATTATGACGTAATGACACATATTATGATTTGTAACATTATGACACAACAGACATCGTTTTTGCTATTTCATATGTGTTTGCATCGTGTTTTTTACTAACTAAAGTCCAGTACGATAAATAATACTAGGTATTAAACATATATTTTTAATTGATTTCGCAATCTTGAAATGTTATCAAAACGTAGAAAAGTTGATGTGGAGTTGAGAAATTTATTACGGCCCGTCGAGATCATGTTGAGTTTGGTTTTGGCCCGCGACTATGAAAAGGTTGCCGACCCCTGCACCAGACAATCTGTAACACCAGGTAACCCGATTAATATAAGGATCACCATTTAAAAACTGAGCTAGCTTTGACCCCATCCCGGATGTCAAACTTAAAAATATTAAAAAACTATTAAGTTGAATACTTTCTCAGTTAAAGTAGAATTGAAAAGGACAATTGAAGCAAATAGTTAAGCAGACGACGGAAACACAGCAACGCATAACAGAGGAATTGGCGAAAACACGGGAAGCAAATACTTCGAAGTCATCGTTTACTTTAATTTATGTCGATATATTGCAAGTCGACGATAATTGCTTCTCGGATCTAAATCACAACGTTGACTACGTAACCATCAAACCGGGGAACTCCCTTGTGCTAACCGCCACGTGACCTTATTAACCAGACATTTTTCAGTTCGGGTTTTGTCGATTTAAAAATCGAGTTTCCTGTTTTGGTGTAATTTAGAAAAACCGACCGTTCCGAACAAGAAAAAAACACAATTTTAATTCAAATAACCCGTTTAACCAAGAAAATTTCCCCAAATGGTATTTTACAAGAGGTATCTCCTATATTTGTTACATGTGGAAGCAGCATATGTTAGGTTCCGGTACAACTTAACGGCTTATAATGTAGTCTGCTGGTTTGTCGTCTATTTGGTGGAGGGTCGCTGTGAGCCAGAAAAATGCATATAGCCATGTGTCTACATATGGGGTCGGTACGGAGATCTATCGAATAGCTATAGGCGGCATCGGATCCTAGAACTTGGTCCCGGTCAGTCAGACCAATTTTGAATAACCTGTCCCCACAATTCTACACCAGGTTATAAATATTCGGACAAAACAAATTAATTTAAGTTCATTACCAGATGCCATGGTATCAATATTGACTTTGTTTCCACAGGTAATCCATGATATCAGGGTTAAAATGTGAAAATAATAAGTTTTAAACCAGCACTAATAATACATGTTACACATTGTGATATAACAATACATATGTATACTGTGACATAACAATACATATGTATATTGTGACATAACAATAGTCATTCATTATCATCACGCAACAATGCGCATTAATGTTGCAACAAATGACTTTGAAGTTAAAATAACCCGCGTTTAATTGGGTTGGAGTTCACGTTTAAACAATTTCCTCCTAACTGATTTTATTACTTACATGACATATTGCATGTGTGATATTAAGATGTGTATTTTCACACATGTTCCAACCAATATAAGTATTAGCAGAATGCTGACTAAGTGCGATGTAAGTAAGAAAAGGTGGAAAATATTTATTTTTCAAACTCACTCGTTGATTCATTCTCTTTTTATACAAGGAATACAAAATCGAATTTATTATGTCTATTATTATACAAAAGCATTATTCGAGTATACATTTAGTAGATTAAACGCGCTCAAAACTGATATTTGCAGTTATAGCTCAAACTGTGTACATTATATGTTTGTATGTTACAATGTGTTATCTCCGTGCCTTTACATTGTGCGTTGATTACCACGTGATGGTCACGTGACCAACGCTAATGATAATTACCTGTCGCTGTTAAACCTTCCCAAAAGCGTTAGACGTTACCGGCTATTTCTTATATATATCCGTTAGAATGCAATGATTTGAGTTAGTTGTGTTAAATGGGTTTTATACTGCTTACCGCCAATACAAGCATATTATACACAACCTTGGGAGCTCACTACAGGTTATCGAGAACTTCATCTAATAACTGTAACATTGACGTATTCACAAATAAATTACCTAGATTATATATTAAAGCGGCATATTCTAGGCTTCAGATACATAATATCATGGTTGGGCTGCCTTCTAGTATACTAAGCAGGGTTTGAATTGCCTAAAAAATAATTTTATGTGCACAATGTCTGTTACGGTCATTTTTGAGCCCAATTCCAATTACCTATAATTCCCGATTTCTGTGTGCTTAATGAACTGTCACGGCGTCTCTGCCGATTTGAAAGGTCATCGAAATTTCGGCTTTTTCTGTTCTTTATTACGTGAAAGCAGGTTTATTCATTGAGCTGTTCTATATCGCACGAAAGCTAATCCAGAAATTGTGTCTATGTGTCTATATGTGTATCTCTATACTGTATTGTTAAAAAGCTACCGTTAATTTGCTATCGCAATTACAAGACAGCACAGAAGGGTGTTTTTTACGTCAAATATAGAAGATAGACCAATCACTGGTCAAGTACGTGGAGCAGCTCAAATTCGCCAACACAGGGTTGGCAACGTAGGGTAGGGCTTTGCCCCTGTTGAATCCTACATTGATTTCTGGCATTTCGTCAACTAATTTCTAGATTGGACGTTTGAGGTACAATTAATTTCCGGATCTCGGTTTACTAATTTATCTTTGCATCTCAAGATGGCAACTGCTGAGAACGCGGCGCCGGTAGATTCGCTAATTGACGTCACTCCTAGTGCGGCAGAACTAAAAGCCGCGCGCACAGCTATACACAGCCTTGAGCACATTAACCAAACTGGAGAATAAGCTGCAGAAGATTATTTCGCAAGAAGCTTCCCATAAGGAAGTGTCCAAGGTAAAAGATCATTATGACAATGCCTGCGACGATTGCTTACGGATTTGCCGTCAGTACGTGTCCACAGTGTTGACGGAAGGCGCTCGTACGGAAGCAGAGGCGAGAGTGGAGAACATTATTCAAAGGCAACAAATCGCGAATCAAGATTATAGGCAATTTGTGCAAACCTTTTCTGCGGGCCGGTCTGTGGGGAGTGGCAGTAGGTCTAAGTCTAAGGCCTCCTCTAGTCGGCGAAGTTCCGCTCGCATACAAGCACAACTGCTGGAAATGGAAGTCATACAAATGGAAAAAGAGGCCGAAATCCAACGAAAAAGTTTAGAGCAAGAGGCCGAGCTTCAACGAAAGAGTTTAAGAAAAAGCGTGGAGCTTGACCTGCAGGTTTCACGAGCAAGGGCGAAGGCAGAGAGAGCTACCCTTTTGGCGGAGGATGAAAGTGAAGTTTCCAATTCTCTCGGCGCTTTGTCAATTGCCGAGGAGAGACCTCGAGAAACTGTTTTAGACAAATTACAGTAGGAAGTCACCAGTATTGGCTTCGCTGCAGAAATTGAGCCCGTTTGTTGTGAATGGGGTGTTATATGTTGGCGGGAGACTCCACAAATCCAGCCTGAATGCGCAAGAAAAGCATCAGATAATCCTCCCTTAACGACACATTATTACTGATCTAATTATTTCTTATTATCATTGTAGACAGGGACACAGTGGTACTCTTCATGTTCTCTCTGCTATTCGAGAGAGGTTTTGGATTTTGCGAGGGCAAGCATCAGTTCGTCGAGTACTGCGTGACTGCCGAAAGTGCAAGTTCTGGAACGCACGGGTTGGGGAACAAATGATGGCATCCTTGCCTGTAGCTCGGGTGAGTGCTGGTAGCCCACCATTTACAGCCGTTGGGGTTGATTATATGGGACCTATCCTGACAAAACTTGGTAGTAGTCAGGTGAAGCGGTATGGCTGCATTTTCACGTGCATGGCGACTAGAGCTATTCATATCGAAGTCGCTGAATCATTGGAGACTAGCGCCTTCATAGGAGCGTACCGACGTTTTACCTGCAGAAGAATTGGAAGACCGAAGCAAATATTTAGCGACAACGGTACCAATTTAGTGGGAGCAGAGCGGGAGCTACGCGAAGGCATTCGAAATTGGAATATAAAGCAAATGCACGATGCATTTCTTCAAGATGAGATATCATGGAATTTCAATCCGCCTGCAGCAAGCCATCAAGGGGGTGTCTGGGAACGGATGATTCGCTCAGTCAGAAAGGTAATGCGTTCAATCAACGGAGAAAAGGTGCTCGATGATTTTGGTCTGTTAACACTGATGGCGGAAATTAAACGAATTTTAAACGATAGACCTATTACACCTATCAGCGATAACCACCGGGATGAGCTGGCTCTCACACCCAGCATGTTGCTTAAATGAGCAGTTGAAGACTCGCTTCCACCAGACGAGTTTTTAAAGTCCGATGGATACAAGCGATCATGGCGCGCGGTTCAGCTTTGTGCTGATAAGTTTTGGGAGAGATGGACTAAGGAGTATTTGCCACTTCTGCAACTCCGACAGAAGTGGATGCGACCCACGAGAAACTTTGTTGTGGGAGACGTTGTGTTGGTCGTGGACGAGCTGAAGAAGCGCGGCGTATGGCCGAAGGGCGTAATTGAACATTGTACATATGATAAAACTGGCCTTGTTTTTTGTATACTTATACCACCTTAGTTGTAACTGGGACGATGTTTTGTTCTTATCACATAGTTGACGTAGTGCAAAAGTGTTTTTCGGATGAGTGAAATGCCAGTTGATTTGTGTTGTAAAATTATTTCATTTACTGTTTTCAATAATTTGGGGCCGGTATGTTACGGTCATTTTTGAGCCCAATTCCAATTACCTATAATTCCCGATTTCTGTGTGCTTAATGAACTGTCACGGCGTCTCTGCCGATTTGAAAGGTCATCGAAATTTCGGCTTTTTCTGTTCTTTATTACGTGAAAGCAGGTTTATTCATTGAGCTGTTCTATATCGCACGAAAGCTAATCCAGAAAGTGTGTCTATGTGTCTATTTGTGTATCTCTATACTGTATTGTGAAAAAGCTACCGTTAATTTGCTATCGCAATTACAAGACAGCACAGAAGGGTGTTTTTTACGTCAAATATAGAAGATAGAGCAATCACTGGTCAAGTACGTGGAGCAGCTCAAATTCGCCAACACAGGGTTGGCAACGTAGGGTAGGGCTTCGCCCCTGTTGAATCCTACAATGTCCTTTATATCTTAATAAGCCGCCCGTTTACGAAGGGGGTTAAAGTGGAAAGTCACAAAGTCAGTTTCGACGACAATCAGTTTAAAGTAAAGAACCAAAGTTAAAGTTAACATGTTAATAAATCGTTCGATGCACGTTTTTAAGCTGCAAGAGTCCCCATAAGACTAGTTTACACACAACAATATAGGGTGAGTTAACAGGATAAAGCGACGTACAGGCGATGGTATGATAAACGCAAACAGCACAGATCCCGAAGCGAGTGGTGAATCGGCTATCGCATGTCCGGTAGTTGGCGCAGCTGAGCAATTACACAGTTAATTGAATTTAAAGTCAACTGAGTACGGTCGTGTGACGAAATGATTAACATGACCAATACACATACCTATTCCTATACAAAAACGGCCCGAGTAACTAGCCCACCATGGGTTCGAAACTTTGATAAAGAAGTTAACTGACGCTGTTATAGGTGGTTTCCCTCATACATTCGACGTCATACTTTGATTCGTGCGCTTCGCATTCCATGTATGAACGAGATAACTTTGTACAGACGAATTGTAACCAATAAACTCTACTCGAATATATACAATTATCAGATATTATTAATCAAGCACACTCTAATAAATATAATTAACCACAAAATATACAATCGCAATTATATAACACATTTAGTTCGTTTCCTTCGCACTTTTAACTGGTTTTATTTACGCGTTGCTATTTTAACTCGCACGTTTTTATTATCTCTCTGGTAATCACGTGATTGATGTTGACGTCATTGCAGTGCTGATTTCCGTGCTGGTGTTGTCCGCGCAATTTGTGTCCAAAGAATTTAGTTCCCGCTTGGATTTTTAACGATTCGTTCTTGTTTATATTGCGAATCTTTTATACAAGATTTATGTGTGTGTTTTAATAGTTGTGATTTTAGTAAAACAAAACGTATCAATCCCTAGTATTTGGTCCAGCGGTAAGCCGTTAAGACAGCGTCCTGAACCACTAAAGAATCTGTAACACCAGGTAACCCGATTAATATAAGGATCACCATTTATAAACTGAGCTAGCTTTGACCACATCCCGGGTGTGAAACTTAAAATATTAAAAAACTATTAAAATGAATACTTTCTTAGTTAAAGTAGAGTTGAAAAGGACAATTGAAGCAAATAATTAAGCAGACGACGGAAACACAGCAACGCATAACAGAGGAATTGAACTTCGTAATATACCATTGGGAGGATTACCTTGGGTAAACGGGTTATTTAAATTAAAATTGTGTTTTTCTGGTTCGAAACGGTTGTTTATTTTCTAAACTAGAACAAAACGCGAAACTCTACTTTTAAATCGAGAAAACCAGAATTAAGAATGTCTGGTTAATGAGGTCACGTGATGGTTATCACAAGGGAGTTCCCCGGTTTGATGATTACGTAGTCAACGTCTGCTTAGTCAAAAATCTGCTTAGTCACAAGAGTCAAAAATCTGCTTAGTCACTTCTATATTTGTTACATGTGGAAGCAGCATATGTTAGGTTCTGGTACAACTTAACATCTTATAATGCAGTCTGCTGGTTTGACGTCTATTTGCTAAAGGGTCGCTGTGAGCTAGAGAGTAGCATATAGCCATGTGTCCACTAAATGGTGACCAGTCAACTGAGCCCCTTACAACTGAACCCTTTACAACTGAACCCCTTACAACTGAACCACTACAACTGAACCCCTTTCAACTGAACTCCTTTACAATTGAACCCCTTACAACTGAACTCTTTTACAACTGAACCTCTTACAACTAAACCCCTACAACTGAACCCCTTACAACTGAACCCCTACAACTGAACCCCTTACAACTGAACCTCTTACAACTGAACCCCTACAACTGAACTCCTTACAACTGAACCCCTTACAACTGAACCCCTTACAATTAAACCCCTTACAACTGAACTCTTTTACAACTGAACCTCTTACAACTGAACGCCTACGACTGAACCCCTTACAACTGAACCCCTACAACTGAACTCCTTACAACTGAACCCCTTACAACTGAACCCCTTACAATTAAACCCCTTACAACCAAACTCTTTTACAACTGAACCCCTTACAATTGAACCCTTTACAACTGAACTCCTTTACAACTGAAACCCCTACAACAATATCGACTTTGTTTCCACAGGTAATCCATGATATCAGGGTTAAAATGTGAAAATAATAAGTTTTAAACCAGCACTAAAAACACATGTTACACATTGTGATATAACAATACATATGTATATTGTGACATAACAATAGTCATTCATTATGATTACGCAACAATGCGCAATATTGTTGCAACAAATGGCTTTGAATGTTAATAAACCACGTTTAATTCGGTTTGAATTCATGTTTAAACAATTTCCTCCTAACTGATTTTATTACTTACATGACATATTGCATGTGTGATATTAAGATGTGTATTTTCCCACATTTTCCAACCAATATTAGTATTAGCAGAATGCTGACTAAGTGCGATGTAAGTAGTAAAAGGTGGAAAATATTTATTTTTCAAACTCACTCGAATAATGATTTATCGCTGACCTAATAACAGTCTGCCTCTCGTCACGTGACCATTGTGGAAAGTTTCAACCCAACAAATGTCGGCTGCAACCAGTCTTCGCTGACTGGTTTATAAAATATACTCCAAAGATTATTAATATTAGAGTAAACTAAGAAAACCAAAAGTAAATAATGTACAAACGAGTGCTTATCATATTTACTCGGTCGCGTTTTAATGTCTGAAACAAGATAAAAAATACCACAATTCTGGACTTGCTGTATATTTCTGAATCCTCGTTGTGCTAGATATGCATTAACATATTCCACGTGTTCGTTATTTGGTAAGAAGAATACAGAACAACCGTAGTTACATAAATGGCGAAAACCAACGATACTTACTAGAAATAAGAGCTAAATCTAAATCGCATCATGTTAATTCATTCTCGTCTTATACAAGGAATACGAAATCGCAATTATTATGTCAATTGTTTATACAAAAGCATTAATCGAGTATACATTTAGTAGTATATATGCACTATCACGTGATTGTAACAACTACGTCACAATACGTTGAAGATAATCATTGTTTACACGTAATATCCATTCCCAGGTTAAACAACGCAATGTTTAACTTCACTGCCTTAAAGCGGAGAAGGACATGAGATGAACAGGGAATCAAAGTGTTCGCTTTGGAGTTCGGCCGTTACACAGGTTAAACGCGCTCAGAATTGATACCTCGCAGTTATAGCTCAAACTGTGTACATTATATGTGTGTATGTTACAATGTGTTATCTCCGTGCCTTTACATTGTGCGTTGATTACGACGTGATGGCCACGTGACCAACGCTAATGATAATTACCTGTCGCTGTTGATCCTTCCCGCTCAAAACCGTTAGACGTTACCGCCTATTTCTTATATATAACCGTTAGAGTGCTATGATTTGAGTTAGTTGTGTTGAATGGGTTTTATACTACTTACCGCCAATACAAGCATATTATACACGACCTTGGGAGCTCACTACAGGTTACCCCATTTAATGTGTAACATTGACGCATTCACAAATAAATTACCCAGATTATATCTTAAAGCGGCGTATTCTAGGCTTCAGATAAGCATGTTACACTTTTGGGCAGGGTCTCAATAACCTGTAGTCAGCAGCTTTCCTCAGTATATATAAAATGCTTGTATTTACGTAAGCAGCATAAATTCACAAGTCAACCAAAACACAATGCAGTGGTTACATATCAAAGCAAATAGGCGGTAAACTCTAACGGTTTTTGGCGGGTAGATAACGAACGATAAAAGCGACAGGTCAAAGAGTTGATTATCATCAAGTAATCAGCGCACGCACCAAAAACACGTACTAAGATAAAACATGTAACAAGCATAGTATGGTTGAGCTGCCTTCATGTTTACTAAGCAGGGTTTGCCTAATAAATAATTTTGTGTGCACAATGTCATTTCTATCTTAATAAGCCGCCCGTTTACAAAGGGGGTTAAAGTGGAAAGTCACAAATTCAGTTTCGACGACAATCAGTTTAAAGTAAAGAACCAAACTTGAAATTAACATGTTAATAACTCGTTCGATGCACGTTTTTAAGCTGCAAGAGTCCCCATAAGACTAGTTTACACATAACAATATAGGGTGAGTTAACAGGATAAAGCGACGTACAGGCGATGGTATGATAAGCGCAGACAGCGCAGATCCCGAAGCGAGTGGTGAATCAGCTATCGCATATCCGGTAGTTGGCGCAGCTGAGCAATTACATAGTTAATTGAATTTAAAGTCAACTGAGTACGGTCGTGTGGCGAAATGATTGACATGACCGATACATATACCTATTCCTATACAAAAACGGCCCGAGTAATTAGCCCACCATGGGTTCGAAACTATGGTAAAGAAGTTAACTGACGCTGTTAAAGGTGGTTTCCCTCATACATTCGACGTCATACTTTGATTCGTGCGCTTCGCATTCCATGTATGAACGAGATAACTTTGTACAGACGAATTGTAACCAATAAACTCTCCTCGAATATATACAGTTATCAGATGTTATTAATCAAGCACACTCTAATAAAACATATAATTAACCACAAAATATACAACCACAATTATATATCACATTTAGTTCGTTTCCTTCACATTTTTAACTAATTTTATATTCGCGTTGCTATTTTAACTCGCACGTTTTTATTATATCTCGGTTAATCAGGTGGTTAACGTTGACGTCAGTGCAGTGTTGATTTCCGTGCTGATGTTGTCCGGGCAATTTGTGTCCAAAGAAGTTAGTTCCCGCTTGGATTTTTAACGATTTGTACGTATATTTATGTGTTTTAATAGTTGTGATTTTACTTAAGCTAAAACGTATCAATCCCTAGTAATTGGTCCAACGGTAAGCCGTTAAGACAGTGTCCTGAACCACTAGAGAATCTGTAACACCAGGTAACCCGATTAATATAAGGATCACTATTTAAAAATTGAGCTAGCTTTGACCACATCCCGGGTGTGAAACTTAAAAATAATAAAAAACTATTAAGTTGAATACTTTCTTAGTTAAAGTAGAGTTGAAAAGGACAATTGAAGCAAATAATTAAGCAGACGACGGAAACACAGCAACGCATAACAGAGGAATTGGCGAAAACACGGGAAGCAAATACTTCGAAGTCATTGTTTACTTTAATTTATGACGATATATTGCAAGTCGACGATAATTGCTTCTCGGATCTAAATCACAACGTTGACTACGTAATCATAAAACCGGGGAACTTCCTTGTACTAACCATCACGTGACCGCATTAACCAGACGTTTTTCAGTTCGGGTTTTCTCGAATTAAATATAGAGTTTCGCGTTTAGTTCTAGTTTGGACAAACACAACCGTTCCGAACCAGAAAAAACACAGTTTTAATCCAAATAACCCGTTTAACCAAGAAAATTCCCCAAATGGTATTTTACAAGAGGTATCTTCTATATTTGATACATGTGGAAGCAGCATATGTTAGGTTCCGGCACAACTTAACGTCTTTTAATGCAGTCTGCTGGTTTTTCGTCTATTTGGTGGAGGGTCGCTATGAGCCAGAGAGTAGCATATAGTCATGTGTCTACATATGGGATCGGTACGGAGATCTATCGAATAGCTATAGGCGGCATCGGATCCTAGAACTTGGTCCCGGTCAGTCAGACCAATTTTGAATAACCCGTCCCCACAATTCTACACCAGGTTATAAATATTAGGACAAAACAAATTAATTTAAGTTCATTACCAGATGCCGTGATATCAATATCGACTTTGTTTCCACAGGTAATCCATGATATCAGGGTTAAAATGTGAAAATAATAAGTTTTAAACCAGCACTAATAACACATGTTACACATTGTGATATAACAATACATATGTATATTGTGACATAACAATAGTCATTTATTATGATTACGCAACAATGCGCAATATTATTGCAACAAATTGCTTTAAAAGTTAATAAACCACGTTTAATTCGGTTTGAATTCATGTTTAAACAATTTCCTCCTAACTGATTTTATTACTTACATGACATATTGCATGTTTGATATTAAGATGTGTATTTTCCCACATGTTCCAACCAATATTAGTATTAGCAGAATGCTTGCTAAGTGCGATGTAAGTAGTAAAAGGTGGAAAATATTTATTTTCCAAACTCACTCGTTGATTCATTCTCTTTTTATACAAGGAATACAAAATCGAATTTATTATGTCTATTATTATACAAAAGCATTATTCGAGTATACATTTAGTAGATTAAGCGCGTTCTAAACTGATATTTGCAGTTATAGCTCAAACTGTGTACATTATATGTGTGTATGTTACAATGTGTTATCTCCGTGCCTTTACATTGTGCGTTGATTACCACGTGATGGCCACGTGACCAACGCTAATGATAATTACCTGTCGCTGTTAAACCTTCCCAAAAGCGTTAGACGTTACCGGCTATTTCTTATATATTACCGTTAGAATGCAATGATTTGAGTTAGTTGTGTTGAATGGGTTTTATACTGCTTACCGCCAATACAAGCATATTATACACAACCTTGGGAGCTCACTACAGGTTATCGAGAACTTCATCTAATAACTGTAACATTGACGCATTCACAAATAAATTACCTAGATTTGTTTATATGTTAAAGCGGCGTATTCTAGACTTCAGATAAGCATAGTATGGTTGGCTGCTTTCATGTATACATAAGCAGGGTTTGCTTAATAAATGATTTTGTGTGCACAATGTCCTTTCTATCTTAAAAGTCGCCCGTTACCGAAGGGGGTTAAAGTGGAAAGTCACAAAGCCAGTTTCGACGACAATCAGTTTAAAGTAACTAACCTAACTTGAATTTAGTAGTTAATAATCTTGTTCCATTTCAATGTACGGATTTCGATATTTAACCGCCCTCATAAGTACAGTTTACAATTACATACAGCAATATAGGGTGAGTTAACAGGATAAAGCGACGTACAGGCGATGGTATGATAAGCGTAAGCAGCGCAGATCCCGAAGCGAGTGGTGAATCAGCTATCGCATGTCCGGTAGTTGGCGCAGCTGAGCAATTACACAGTTAATTGAATTTAAAGTCAACTGAGTACGGTCGTGTGGCGAAATGTTAACGCGACCGATACATATACCTATTCCTATACAAAAACGACCCGAGTAACTAGCCCACCATGGGTTCGAAACTTTGGTAAATAAGTTAACTGACGCTGTTTAGGTGGTTTCCCTCATACATTCGACGTCATACTTTGATTCGTGCGCTTCGCATTCCATGTATGAACGAGATAACTTTGTACAGACGAATTGTAACCAATAAACTCTACTCGTATATATATAATTATCAGATATTATTAATCAAGCACACTCGAATAAAATATATAATTAACCACAAAATATACAACCACAATTATATAACCGCCGTGATTAACGTTGACGTCAGTGCAGTGCTGATTTCCGTGCTGGTGTTGTCCGCGCAATTTGTGTCCAAAGAATTTAGTTCCGGCTTGGATTTTTAACGATTCGTACGTATATTTATGTGTTTTAATAGTTGTGATTTTACTTAAGCTAAAACGTATCAATCCCTAGTAATTGGTCCAACGGTAAGCCGTTAAGACAGTGTCCTGAACCACTAGAGAATCTGTAACACCAGGTAACCCGATTAATATAAGGATCACTATTTAAAAATTGAGCTAGCTTTGACCACATCCCGGGTGTGAAACTTAAAAATAATAAAAAACTATTAAGTTGAATACTTTCTTAGTTAAAGTAGAGTTGAAAAGGACAATTGAAGCAAATAATTAAGCAGACGACGGAAACACAGCAACGCATAACAGAGGAATTGGCGAAAACACGGGAAGCAATTACTTCGAAGTCATCGTTTAATTTAATTTATGACGATATATTGCAAGTCGACGATAATTGCTTCTCGGATCTAAATCACAAAGTTGACTACGTAATCATCAAACCGGGGAACTCCCTTGTACTAACCGTCACGTGACCGCATTAACCAGATTTTTTTCAGTTCGGTTTTCTCTATTTAAAAATCGAGTTTCGCGTTTTGTTCTAGTTTGGACAAACTGACCGTTCCGAACTAGAAAAACACAATTTTAATTCAAATAACCCGTTTAACCAAGTTAATCCCCCAAAGGTATAATATGCAGTAAACATTTAAACACTAGGGCTTCAACGTTATATCGATAATCGCGACACTACTCAGCTACGATACTAATAAACGCGTATCGTAGTTATCGTACTCCAGACGCGTTATTTTATCTGGGAAACTTTGAATAAAATTTGTTCGTTTCTGACGGAAATACATGGACTATTTATTCAGTAGGTATAAAGCGTGGTTAGATTTTACACTTCGGTTTGTGAGCTTATTGCAATAACTATAATTATTCTTATACTGTATTTTTGGAGTTCGGTGTTGTTGTTTTTAAAGACACGTTTTAGAATTGTAATGAAATAATTTTGGACCCAGATTTAAGAAGTGTGCCCACCCCTGTTTTAGGTGAATAAAACTAACTAAAAAGACATGTTTTAGAGATGTTAGCTAATGTGCTTCAGATACGCAGTGGCAGGATATGACATTTGGCTGAAACCTATTAATCAGCATATTTTAATATTCTGCTTAGTCACAAGAGGTATCTCCTATATTTGCTACATATGGAAGCAGCATATGTTAGGTTCCGGCACAACTTAACGTCTTATAATGCAGTCTGCTGGTTTGTCGTCTATTTGGTGGAGAGTCGCTGTGAGCCAAAGAGTAGCATATAGCCATGTGTCTACATATGGATCGGTACGGAGATCTATCGAATAGCTATAGGCGGCATCGGATCCTAGAACTTGGTCCCGGTCAGTCAGACCAATTTTAAATAACCTGTCTCCACAATTCTACACCAGGTTATAAATATTAGGACAAAACAAATTAATTTAAGTTCATTACCAGATGCCGTGATATCAATATCGACTTTGTTTCCACAGGTAATCCATGATATCAGGGTTAAAATGTGAAAATAATAAGTTTTAAACCAGCACTAATAATACATGTTACACATTGTGATATAACAATACATATGTATACTGTGACATAACAATACATATGTATATTGTGACATAACAATAGTCATTTATTATGATTACGCAACAATGCGAAATGTTATTGCAACAAATTGCTTTAAAAGTTAATAAACCACGTTTAATTCGGTTTGAATTTATGTTTAAGCAATTTCCTCCTAACTGATTTTATTACTTACATGACATATTGCATGTGTGATATTAAGATGTGTATTTTCCCACGTGTTCCAACCAATATTAGTATTAGCAGAATGCTGACTAAGTGCGATTTAAGTAGTAAAAGGTGGAACATTTTTATTTTCATACTCACTCGTTGATTCATTCTCTTTTTATACAAGGAATACAAAATCGAATTTATTATTTCTATTATTATACAAAAGCATTATTCGAGTATACATTTAGTAGATTAAACGCGCTCAAAACTGATATTTGCAGTTATAGCTCAAACTGTGTACATTATATGCGTGTATGTTACAATGTGTTATCCCCGTGCCTTTACATTGTGCGTTGATTACCACGTGATGGCCACGTGACCAACGCTAATGATAATTACCTGTCGCTGTTGATCCTTCCCGCTCAAAACCGTTAGACGTTACCACCTATTTCTTATATATTACCGTTAGAATGCAAA
>CH000855.1:72182-82965 GCA_000149265.1 Ciona savignyi | reverse complement strand
ATACTGCTTACCGCCAATACAAGCATATTATACACAACCTTGGGAGCTCACTACAGGTTATAGAGAACTTCATCTAATAACTGTAACATTGACGCATTCACAAATAAATTACCTAGATTATATGTTAAAGCGGCATATTCTTGGCTTCAGATACATAATATCATGGTTGGGCTGCCTTCTAGTATACTAAGCAGGGTTTGAATTGCCTAATAAATAATTTTATGTGCACCATGTCCTTTATATCTTAATAAGCCGCCCGTTTACGAAGGGGGTTAAAGTGGAAAGTTACAAAGTCAGTTTCGACGACAATCAGTTTAAAGTAAAGAACCAAACTTGAATTGAACATGTTAATAACTCGTTCGATGCACGTTTTTAAGCTGCAAGAGTCCCCATAAGACTAGTTTACACACAACAATATAGGGTGAGTTAACAGGATAAAGCGACGTACAGGCGATGGTATGATTGATAAGCGTAAGCAGCGCAGATCCCGAAGCGAGTGGTGAATCAACTATCGCATGCCCGGTAGTTGGCGCAGCTGAGCAATTACTTAGTTAATTGAATTTAAAGTCAACAGAGTACGGTCGTGTGGCGATATGATTAACGCGACCGATACACATACCTATTCCTATACAAAAACGACCCGAGTAACTAGCCCACCATGGGTTCGAAACTTTGGTAAAAAAGTTAACTGACGCCGTTAAAGGTGGTTTCCCTCATACATACGACGCCATACTTTGATTCGTTCGCTTCGCATTCCATGTATGAACAAGATAACTTTGTACAGACGAATTGTAACCAATATACTCTACTCGAATATATACAATTATCAGATATTATTAATCTAGCACATTCTAATAAAACATATAATTAACCACAAAATATACAACCACAATTATATATCACATTTAGGTTTTTTCCTTCGCACTTTTTACTGGTTTTATTTTCGCGTTGCTATTTTAACTCGCAGGTTTTTATTATCTCTAGGGTAATCACGTGATTAACGTTGACGTCAGTGCAGTGTTGATTTCCGTGCTGGTGTTGTCCGCGCAATTTGTGTCCAAAGAATTTAATTCCCGCTTGGATTTTTAACGATTCAGACGTGTTTTTAATACGAATCTTTTATAACAGTTTTATGTGCGTGTTTTAAAAGTTGTGATTTTATTAAACTAAAACGTATCAATCCCAATTAATTGGTCCAACGGTAAGCCGTTAAGACAGTGTCCTGAACCACTAGAGAATCTGTAACACCAGGTAACCCGATTAATATAAGGATCACCATTTATAAACTGAGCTAGCTTTGACCACATCCCGGGTGTGAAACTTAAAATATTGAAAAACTATTAAGTTGAATACTTTCTTAGTTAAAGTAGAGTTGAAAAGGACAATTGAAGCAAATAATTAAGCAGACGACGGAAACACAGCAACGCATAACAGAGGAATTGGTGAAAACACGGGAAGCAAATACTTCGAAGTCATCGTTTAATTTATGACGATATATTGCAAGTCGACGATAATTGCTTCTCGGATCTAAATCACAACATTGACTACGTAATCATCAAACCGGGGAACTCCCTTGTACTAACCATCACGTGACATCATTAACCAGACGTTTTTCGGTTCGGTTTTCTTGATTTAAAAATCGAGTTTCGCGTTTTGTTCTAGTTTAGACAAACACAGTACCGTTCCGAACAAGAAAAACATAATTTTAATCTAAATAATACGTTTAGCCAAGTTAATTCCCCCAAAGTTATATGCAGTAAACATTTAAACACTAGGGATGCAACGATATATCGATAATCGCGACACTACTCAGCTACGATACTAATAAACGAGCGTGTCGTGATTATCGTACCACAGACGCTTTGCACAAAATTTGTTCGTTTCTGACGTAAATACACGAACTATTTATTCAGTAGGTATAAAGAGTGGTTAGGCTTTACATATCGGTTTGTAAGCTTATTGCAATAATTATTATTAATATTATCCGTATGAAAGAACTTAAATATTAACCCATTTTCGTAGAATCCCCCGAAATGCAACTCCAAGGCAATGTCCAATCGATTTAATTCTATTGGATGTGTTGGCTAATATGGTTTGAGTAAGCAGTGGCAAATTCTTAGTGAATTGCGACAAATGACCGAGAGACCTAAGAATATAACCACGATGGATGTTTTGTGAACTTTTCGCTTTGATTATTTATTAACAGCCAATATTTCGTTACTGATAATGGCTATTCACTTCAAAGTGTAAAGATAGTTATAGGTCAGACATGGGCAAACTACGACCCGCGGGCCAAATCCGCCCTGTCGACTATTTTATTCTAGTGCGCCGGATGTTATCAACATGTAGCAAGACTAAATAGCGTTGTCACAGCTAAATTATGATGTCACAGCAGATTTTGTGCGCCGCTTAACATGATTATTGGCTTTAATCCAAAATGTACCGAATTTCTTTGTTTAGTGTTTTATTTTAAAGACACGTTTTAGAATTGTAATGAAATAATTTTGGACCCTGATTCAAGAAGTGTGCCCACACCTGTATTAGGTGAATACAATTGACTAAAAAGACATGTTTTAGAGATGTTAGCTAATGTGAATCAGATATGCAGTGGCAGGATTTGACATGTGACTGACACCTATTAATCAGCATATTTTAATATTCTGCTTAGTCACAAGAGGTATCTTCTATATTTGTTACATGTGGAAGCAGCATATGTTAGGTTCCGGTACAACTTAACGTCTTATAATGCAGTCTGCTGGTTTGTCTTGATACATGTTACATATTGTGATATAACAATACATATGTATATTGTGACATAACAATAGTCATTCATTATGATTACGCAACAATGCGCATTATTATTGCGACAAATGGCTTTGAATTTTAATAAACTACATTTAATTCGGTTTGAATTCATGTTTAAACAATTTCCTCCTAACTGATTTTATTACTTATATATATACATGACATATTGCATGTGTGATATTAAGATGTGTATTTTCCCACATGTTCCAACAAATATTAGTATTAGCAGAATGCTGACTAAGTGCGATGTAAGTAGTAAAAGGTGGAAAATATTTATTTTCCAAACTTACTCGAATAATGATTTATCGCTGACCTAATAACAGTCTGCCTCTCATCACGTGACCATTGTGGAAAGTTTCAACCCAACAAATGTCGGCTGCAACCAGTCTTCGCTGACTGGCTTCATAAAATATACTCCAAAGATTATTAATGATCGGAGTAAATTAGGAAAATCAAGAGTGAATAGTGTACAAGCGAGTGTTTATCATATTTACTCGGTCGCGTTTTAATGACTAAAACAAGATTAAAAACACCACAATTCTGGACTTGCTGTATATTTCTGAATCCTCGTTGTGCTAGATATGCATTAACATATTCCACGTGTTCGTTATTTGGTAAGAAGAATGCAGAACAACCGTAGTTACATAAATGACGAAAACCAACGACACTTACTAGAAATAAGAGCTAAACATGAATGGCATCATGTTAATTCATTCTCGTTTTATACAAGGAATACGAAATCGCATTTATTATGTCAATTGTTTATACAAAAGCATTAATCGAGTATACATTTAGTAGGATATATGCACTAACACGTGATTGTAACAACTACATCACAATACGTTTGAAATAATTATTGTTTACACACAATATCCATTCCCAGGTTAAACAACGCAATGTTTAACTTTACTGCCTTAAAGCGGAGAAGGACATGAGATGAACAGGGAATCAAAGTCTTCGCTTTGGAGTTCGGCCGTTACACAGGTTAAACGCGATCAGAATTGATACCTCGCAGATATAGCTCAAACTGTGTACATTATATGTGTGTATGTTACAATGTGTTATCTCCGTGCCTTTACATTGTGCGTTGATTACCACGTGATGGCCACGTGACCAACGCTAATGATAATTACCTGTCGCTGTTGATCCTTCCCGCTCAAAACCGTTAAACATTACCACCTATTTCTTATATATAACCGTTAGAACGCAATGATTTTAGTTAGTTGTGTTGAATGGGTTTTATACTGCTTACCGCCAATACAAGCATATTATACACAACCTTGGGAGCTCACTACAGGTTATCGAGAACTTCATCTAATAACTGTAACATTGACGCATTCACAAATAAATTACCTAGATTATATATTAAAGCGGCATATTCTGGGCTCCAGATAAGCATAGTATGGTTGGCTGATTGCATGTATACATAAGCAGGGTTTGCTTAATAAATGATTTTGTGTGCACAATGTCCTTTCTATCTTAAAAGTCGCCCGTTACCGAAGGGGGTTAAAGTGGAAAGTCACAAAGTCAGTTTCGACGACAATCAGTTTAAAGTAAAGAACCAAACTAAAAGTTAACATGTTAATAACTCGTTCGATGCACGTTTTTAAGCTGCAATAGTCCCCATAAGACTAAGTTTACATACAGCAATATAGGGTGAGTTAACAGGATAAAGCGACGTACAGGCGATGGTATGATAAGCGCAAGCAGTGCAGATCCCGAAGCAAGTGGTGAATCATCTATCGCATGTCCGGTAGTTGGCGCAGCTAAGCAATTACACAGTTGATTGAATTTAAAGTCAACTGAGTACGGTCGTGTGGCGAAATGATTAACATGACCGATACACATACCTATTCCTATACAAAAACGGCCCGAGTAACTAGCCCACTATGGGTTCGAAACTTTGATAAAGAAGTTAACTGACGCTGTTATAGGTGGTTTCCCTCATACATTCGACGTCATACTTTGATTCGTGCGCTTCGCATTCCATGTATGAACGAGATAACTTTGTACAGACGAATTGTAACCAATAAACTCTACTCGTATATATACAATTATCAGATATTATTAATCAAGCACACTCTAATAAAATATACATTTAACCACAAAATATACAACCGCAATTATATATCACATTTAGTTCGTTTCCTTCGCACTTTCAACTGATTTTATAACCGAGTTGTTATTTTAACTCACGCGTTTTTATTACATCTTGGGTAATCACGTGATTAACGTTGACGTCATTGCAGTGCTGATTTCCGTGCTGGTGTTGTCCGCGCAATTTGTGTCCAAAGAATTTAATTCCCGCTTGAATTTTTAACGATTTGTACGTGTTTGTGTTACTAATCTTTTATACCAAATGTATGTGTGTGTTTTAATAGTTGTGATTTAATTAAGCTAAAACACATCAATTCCTAATAATTGGTCCAACGGTAAGCCGTTAAGACAGCGTCCTGAACCACTAGAGAATCTGTAACACCAGGTAACCCGATTAATATAAGGATCACCATTTATAAACTGAGCTAACTTTGACCACATTCCGGGTGTGAAACTTAAAAATATTGTAAAACTATTAAGTTGAATACTTTCTTAGTTAAAGTAGAGTTGAAAAGGACAATTGAAGCAAATAATTAAGCAGACGACGGAAACACAGCAACGCATAACAGAGGAATTGGCGAAAACACGGGAAGCAAATACTTCGAAGTCATCGTTTACTTTAATTTATGACGATGTATTGCAAGTCGACGATAATTGCTTCTCGGATCTAAATCACAACGTTGACTACGTAATCATCAAACCGGGGAACTCCCTTGTACTAACCGTCATGTGACCTCAATAACCAGACATTCTTAATTCGGGTTTTCTCAATTTAAAAGTAGAGTTTCTCGTTTTGGTCTAGTTTAGGAAATAAACAACCGTTTTGAACCAGAAAAACACAATTTTAATTCAAATAACCCGTTTACCCAAGGTAATCCTCCCAATGGTATATGCAGTAAACATAAATACACTATTAATATGCTAAAAAATAGGTAACAACTTAAAATTATATAATAAGGAATCTAAATACGAACGAAAGAGATTGGAAAATTAATAAATTTAAATTTTAGAGGTATTTGGTATTAGCTAATGTGTATCAGATATGCAGTGGCAGGATTTTACATGTGACTGACACCTATTAATCAGAATATTTTAATATTCTGCTTAGTCACAAGAGGTATCTTCTATATTTGTTACATGTGGAAGCAAATATGTTAGGTTCCGGTACAACTTAACATCTTATAATGCAGTCTGCTGGTTTGTCGTCTATTTGGTGGAGGGTCGCTGTGAGCCAGAGAGTAGCATATACCAATGTGTCTACATATGGGGTCGGTACGGAGATCTATCGAATACCTATAGGCGGCATCGGATCCTAGAACTTGGTCCCGGTCAGTCAGACCAATTTTAAATAACCTGTCCCCACAATTCTACACCAGGTTATAAATATTCGGACAAAACAAATCAATTTAAGTTCATTACCAGATGTCGTGATATCAATATCGACTTTGTTTCCACAGGTAATCCATGATATCAGGGTTAAAATGTGAAAATAATAAGTTTTAAACCAGCACTAATAATACATGTTACACATTGTGATATAACAAAACATATGTATATTGTGACATAACAATAGTCATTCATTATGAACACACAACAATGCGCATTATTGTTGCAACAAACAAAACATATATATATTGTGACCTAATAATAATCATTTATTATGATTACGCAACAATGGGCATTATTGTTGCAACAAATGGCTTTAAAAGTTAATAAACCACGTTTAATTCGGTTTGAATTTATGTTTAAACAATTTCCTCCTAACTGATTTTATTACTTACATGACATATTGCATGTGTGATATTAAGATGTGTATTTTCCCACATGTTCCAACCAATATTAGTATTAGCAGAATGCTGACTAAGTGTGATGTAAGTAGTAAAAGGTGGAAAATTTTTATTTTTTAAACTCACTCGAATAATGATTTATCGCTGACCTAATAACAGTCTGCCTCTCGTCACGTGACCATTGTGGAAAATTTCAACCCAACAAATGTCGGCTGCAACCAGTCTTCGCTGACTGGCTTCATAAAATATACTCCAAATATTATTAATGATCAGAGTAAATTAAGAAAATCAAAAGTGAATAGTGTAAAAGCGAGTGTTTATCATATTTACTTGGTCGCGTTTTAATGACTGAAACAAGATTAAAAACACAACAATTCTGGACTTGCTGTATATTTCTGAATCCTCGTTGTGCTAGATGTGCATTAACATATTCCACGTGTTCGTTATTTGGTATGAAGAATGCAGAACAACCGTAGTTACATAAATGGCAAAAACCAACGACACTCACTAGAAATAAGAGCTAAATATGAATCGCATCATGTTAATTCATTTTCGTTTTATACAAGGAATACGAAATCGCATTCATTATGACCATTGTTTATACAAAAGCATTAATCGAATATACATTTAGTAGAATAGAAGCACTAGCACGTGATTGTAACAACTACGTCACAATACGTTTAAGATAATCATTGTTAACACGTAATATCCATTCCCAGGTTAAACAACGCAATGTTTAACTTTACTGCCTTAAAGCGGAGAAGGACATGAGATGAACAGGGAATCAAAGTCTTCGCTTTGGAGTTCGGCCGTTACACAGGTTAAACGCGCTAAGAATTGATACCTCGTAGTTATAGCTCAAACTGTGTACATTATATGTGTGTATGTTACAATGTGTTATCCCCGTGCCTTTACATTGTGCGTTGATTACCACGTGATGGCCACGTGACCAACGCTAATGATAATTACCTGTCGCTATTGATCCTTCTCATTCAAAACCGTTAGACGTTACCACCTATTTCTTATATATAACCGTTAGAATACAATGATTTGAGTTAGTTGTGTTGAATGGGTTTTATACTGCTTACCGCCAATACAAGCATATTATACACAACCTTGGGAACTCAATACAGGTTATCGAGAACTTCATCTAATGTGTAACATTGACGCATTCACAAATAAATTACCTAGATTATATCTTAAAGCGGCATATTCTAGGCTCCAGATAAGCATAGTATGGTTGGCTGCTTTTATGTATACATGAGCAGTGTTCGCCTAATAAATGATTTTATGTGCACAATATCATTTCTATCTTAAAAAGCCGCCGTTTACGAAGGGGGTTAAAGTGGAAAGTTACAAAGTCAGTTTCGACGACAATCAGTTTAAAGTAAAGAACCAAACTTGAATTTCACATTTTAATAATCGTGTGCAATTTAAATGCACGGATTTCTATATTTAACCGCCCTCATAAGTACCGGAACCTACAGGCGATGGTATGATAAGCGCATGCAACGCAGATCCCGCAGCGAGGGTTGGACTGGTTGGCATACGTCCGGTAGTTGGCGCAGCTGAGCATTTATTAGTAAAGTTATTTTAACAAAGTTAACTGACGTATACTGTCGTGTGGCCGAATGGTTGACGCGACCGATACATATACCGACTCTTATACAAAAAAATGTCTAAGCAACAACCCGTAATGGGTTCGAAATTAAGCCCAGTAAAACAAAAAGAAGTTAACTGACGCTTTTAAAGGTGGTTTCCCTCATAAATTCTACGTCATACTTTGATTCGTGCGCTTCGCATTCCATGTATGAACGAGATAACTTTGTACAGACGAATTGTAACCAATAAACACTCCTCGAATATATACAGTTATCAGATACAGTGGAACCCCGCTTGACGACCACCTCGATAACACGACCACCTCATTATCAATACCACTTTAGTGCGGTCACAAATAATTTACTATGGTAATGCATTGCATACATACTGTTTCAATAACACGACCACCCCGGTTTCCAGACCAGGACCGCAATATTTTGGTACAAAACTCAAATTTGACCCCGCTTAAGTGACCACATGTGCTAAATAATTTGACTGTGTCACCACAATAATAAGGTAACATTTATTTTATGATCAAAACAATAAGAATAAATGAGCGCACACGAAAGAAAATGTGACAAACAGTACTGAATCCTACAAGATAAACTTTAGTATTAAATTCATTCTGCAGTATCTTAAAAAAATAATGGCATTTGGTGAAAATTAGTAAAAATGCAGACGTTTAAGCCGCACATGACGACAACTTGCTTCAGAGCAAAATTCACTAACACGACTACCCCGCTAACGCGACCGCTTGATCACGGTCGCATAGGTGGTCAGGTAAGCGGGATTATACTGTATTGTTAATCAAGCACACTCTAATAAAACATATAATTAACCATAAAATATACAACCCCAATTATGTGTCACATTTAGTTCGTTTTCTTCGCACTTTTAAAACACACATATAAAACTGGTATAAAAGATTCGTATTAAAAACACGTCTGAATCGTTAAAATCCAAGCGGGTTTTAAATTCTTTGGACACAAATTGCGCGGACAACACCAGCACGGAAATCAACACTGCACTGACGTCAACATTAATCACGTGATTACCCGAGAGATAATAAAAACGTGCGAGTTAAAATAGCAACGTGAAGATAAAACAAGTTAATAGTTATGATTTTATTAAAACAAACACACTAATCCTTAATGATTGGTCCAACGGTTATCCGTTAAGACAGCGTCATGAACCACTAGAGAATCTGTAACACCAGGCAACCCGATTAATATAAGGATCACCATTTATAAACTGAGCTAGCTTTGACCACATCCCGGGTGTAAAACATAAAATATTGAAAAACTATTAAGTTGAATACTTTCTTAGTTAAAGTAGAGTTAATAAAGGACAATTGAAGCAAATAATTAAGAAGACGACGGAAACACAGCAACGCATAACAGAGGAATTGAACTACGTAATATACCATTGGGAGGATTACCTCGGGTAAACGGGTTATTAGAATTAAAATTGTGTTTTTCTGGTTCGAAACGGTTGTTTATTTCCTAAACTAGAATAAAACGCGAAACTCTGTTTTTAAATCGAGAAAACTGGAACTGAAAAATGTCTGGTTAATGCGGTCACGTGACGGTTAGTACAAGGGAATTCCCCGGTTTGATGATTACGTAGTCAACGTCTGCTTAGTCAAAAATCTGCTTAGTCACAAGAGGTATCTTGTATATTCGTTACAAGTGGAAGCAGCATATGTTAGGTTCCGGTACAACTTAACGTCTTATAATGCAGTCTGCTGGTTTGTCGTCTATTTGCTAAAGGGTCGCTGTGAGCTAGAGAGTAGCATATAGCCATGTGTCCACTACATGGTACCAGTCAACTGAACCCCTTACAACTGAACCCCTTACATTTGAGCCCCTTCAACTGAACCCCTTTATAACTAAACCCCTTTCAAATGAACCCCTTTACAACTGAACCCCTTTACAAATGAACCCCTTTTAACTGAACCCCCTTACAACTGAACCCCTTACAACTGAACCCCTTACAACTGAACTCTTTTACAACTAAACCCCTTTTAACTAAACTCCTTTACAACTGAAACCCTTACAACTGAACTCCTTTACAACTGAACCCCTTACAACTGAACCCCTACAACTGAACCCCTTACAACTGAACCCCTTAGAACTGAACCCTTGAAAAACTTAAGCCCGATGACGTCGTCATGTCCCAAATTAAATACTGATAAAGTTTGACGTCCTAAGTTTGTTTTCATCATCAGTATAAAAGATAATAGGACTATTTGGATATACCACATTTAAACGGCAGTAAACAATTCCTTAAACTTAATTGGGGTTCAGTTAAAAGGGGATAAAACTGTAGGGGCATAAGTTGTAGGTAGCCTAAGAGGTTTAGTTAAAAAAGGGCTGCAGTTGTAAGAGGTTCAGTTAAAGGGGTTAAGTTTGTAAAGGGGTTCAGTTGTAAAGGGGTTTAGTTGTAAGCGGTTCAGTTGTAAGGGGTTCAGTTGTACCGGTTCAGGGGTTGAG
>CH000855.1:59703-72071 GCA_000149265.1 Ciona savignyi | reverse complement strand
GGTCAGTCAGACCAATTTTGAATAACCTGTCCCCACAATTCTACACCAGGTTATAAATATTTGGACAAAACAAATTAATTTAAGTTCATTACCAGATGCCTTATCAATATCGACTTTGTTTCCACAGGTAATCCATGATATCAGGGTTAAAATGTGAAAATAATTTAAACCAGCACTAATAATACATGTTACACATTGTGATATAACAATACATATGTATATTGTGACATAACAATAGTCATTTATTATGATTACGCAACAATGCGCATTATTGTTGCAACATATTTCTTTAAAAGTTAATAAACCACGTTTAATTCGGTTTGAATTCATGTTTAAACAATTTCCTCCTAACTGATTTTATTACTTACATGACATATTGCATGTGTGATATTAAGATGTGTATTTTCCCACACGATCCAACCAATATTAGTATTAGCAGAATGCTGACTAATTGCTATGTAAGGAGTAAAAGGTGGAAAATATTTATTTTCCAAACTCACTCGTTGATTCATTCTCTTTTTATACAAGGAATACAAAATCGAATTTATTATGTCTATTATTATACAAAAGCATTATTCGAGTATACATTTAGTAGATTAAACGCGTTCTGAACTGATATTTGCAGTTATACCTCAAACTGTGTACATTGTATGCATGTGTGTTACAATGTGTTATCTCCGTGTCTTTACATTGTGCGTTGATTACCACGTGATGGCCACGTGACCAACGCTAATGATAATTACCTGTCGCTGTTGATCCTTCCCGCTCAAAACCGTTATACGTTACCGCCTATTTCTTATATATAACCGTTAGAATGCAATGATTTGAGTTAGTTGTGTTGAATGGGTTTTATACTGCTTACCGCCAATACAAGCATATTATACACAACCTTGGGAGCTCACTACAGGTTATCGAGTACTTCACCTAATAACTGTAACATTGACGCATTCACAAATAAATTACCTAGATTTGTTTATATCTTAAAGCGGCATGTTCTAGACTTCAGATAAGCATAGTATGGTTGAGCTGCCTTCTAGTATACATGAGCAGGGTTTGAATTGCCTAATAAATAATTTTGTGTGCACAATGTTATTTCTATCTTAAAAAATTAAAGTTAACAGTATAAAGCGACGTACAGGCGATGGTATGATAAGCGCAAGCAGCGCAGATCCCGAAGCGAGTGGTGAATCAGCTATCGCATGTCCGGTAGTTGGCGCAGCTGAGCAATTACACAGTTAATTTAATTTAAAGTCAACTGAGTACGGTCGTGTGGCGAAATGATTAACGCGACCGATACACATTACCTATTCCTATACAAAAACGGCCCGAGTAACTAGCCCACCATGGGTTCGAAACTTGGTAAAGAAGTTAACTGACGCTGTTACAGGTGGTTTCCCTCATACATTTGACGTCATACTTTGATTCGTGCGCTTCGCATTCCATGTATGAACGAGATAACTTTGTACAGACGAATTGTAACCAATAAACTCTCCTCGAATATATACAATTATCAGATATTATTAATCAAGCACACTCTAATAAAACATATAATTACCCACAAAATATACAACCGCAATTATATAACACATTTAGTTCGTTTCCTTCGCACTTTTAACTGGTTTTATCTTAGCATTGCTATTTTAACACGTTTTTATTATCTCCTCGGGTAATCACGTGATTAACGTTGACGTCAGTGCAGTGTTGGATTTCGCGTGTCTGCGTGTTGTCCGCGCAATTTGTGTGCCAAAGAATTTAGTTCCCGCTTGGATTTTTAACGATTCGTTCTTGTTTTTATTGCGAATCTTTTATACAAGATTTATGTGTGTGTTTTAATAGTTGTGATTTTAGTAAAGAACAAAAGTATAAATTCCAAGTTATTGGTCCAACGGTAAGCCGTTAGAACAGCGTACTGAACCACTAGAGAATCTGTAACACCAGGTAAACCGATTAATATAAGGATCACCATTTATAAACTGAGCTAGCTTTGACCACATCCCGGGTGTGAAACATAAACTTTTGAAAAACTATTAAGTTGAATACTTTCTTAGTTAAAGTAGAGTTGAAAAGTACAATTGAAGCAAATAATTAAGCAGACGACGGAAACACAGCAACGCATAACAGAGGAATTGAACTACGTAATATACCATTGGGAGGATTACCTTGGGTAAACGGGTTATTTAGATTAAAATTGTGTTTTTCTGGTTCGAAACGGTTGTTTATTTTCTAAACTAGAACAAAACGCGAAACTCTACTTTTAAATCGAGAAAACCAGAATTAAGAATGTCTGGTTAATGAGGTCACGTGATGGTTATTACAAGGGAGTTCCCCGGTTTGATGATTACCCAGTCAACGTCTGCTTAGTCAAAAATCTGCTTAGTCACACGAGTCAAAAATCTGCTTAGTCACTTCTATATTTGTTACATGTGGAAGCAGCATATGTTAGGTTCTGGTACAACTTAACATCTTATAATGCAGTCTGCTGGTTTGTCGTCTATTTGCTAAAGGGTCGCTGTGAGCTAGAGAGTAGCATATAGCCATGTGTCTACTACATGGTGACCAGTCTACTGAACCCCTTTCAACTGAACCCCTTACAACTGAACCCCTTACAACTGAACCCCTTACAATTGAACCCCTTACAACTGAACTCTTTTACAACTGAACCCCTTACAACTGAACCCCTACAACTGATCCCCCTACAAATGAACCCCTTACAACTGAACCCCTACAACTGAACTCCTTACAACTGAACCCCTTACAACTTAACCCCTTACAATTAAACCCCTTACAACCGAACTCTTTTACAACTGAACCCCTTACAATTGAACCCTTTACAACTGAACTCCTTTACAACTGAACCTCTACAACTGAACCCCTACAATAATATCGACTTTGTTTCCACAGGTTATCCATGATATCAGGGTTAAAATGTGAAAATAATAAGTTTTAAACCAGCACTAATAACACATGTTACACATTGTGATATAACAATACATATGTATATTGTGACATAACAATAGTCATTTATTATGATTACGCAACAATGCGGAATATTGTTGCAACAAATGACTTTAAATGTTAATAAACCACGTTTAGTTCGGTTTGAATTTATGTTTAAACAATTTCCTCCTAACTGATGTTATTACTTACATGACATATTGTATGTGTAATATTAAGATGTGTATTTTCCCACATGTTCCAACCAATATTAGTATTAGCAGAATGCTGACTAAGTGCGATGTAAGTAGTAAAAGGTGGAACATTTTTATTTTCCAAACTCACTCGTTGATTCATTCTCATTTTATACAAGGAATACAAAATCGAATTTATTATGTCTATTATTATACAAAAGCATTATTCGAGTTTACATTTAGTAGATTAAACGCGCTCAAAACTGATATTTGCAGTAATAGCTCAAACTGTGTACATTGTATGTGTGTATGTTACAATGTGTTATCCCCGTGCCTTTACATTTTGCGTTGATTACCACGTGATGGCCACGTGACCAACGCTAATGATAATTACCTGTCGTTGTTAAACCTTCCATAAACCGTTAGACGTTACCGCCTATTTCTTATATATTACCGTTAGAATGCAATGATTTGAGTTAGTTTTCTTGAATGGGTTTTATACTGCTTACCACCAATACAAGCATATTATACACAACCTTGGGAGCTCACTACAGGTTATCAAGAACTTCACCTAATAACTGTAACATTGACGCATTCACAAATAAATTACCTAGATTATATATTAAAGCGGCATATTCTACGCTTCAGATAAATATAGTATGGTTGGTTGCTTGTATGTATACATGAGCATGGTTCGCCTAATAAATAATTTTATGTGCACAATGTTATTTCTATCTTAAAAGTCGCCCGTTTACGAAGGGGATTAAATTGGAAAGTCACAAAGTCAGTTTCGACGACAATCAGTTTAAAGTAAAGAACCAAACTTGAATTTAACATGTTAATAACTCGTTCGATGCACGTTTTTAAGCTGCAAGCGTCCCCATAAGACTAGTTTACACACAACAATATAGGGTGAGTTAACAGGATAAAGCGACGTACAGGTGATGGTATGATCGTGTGGCGAAATGATTAACGCGACCGATACATATACCTATTCCTATACAAAAACGGCCCGAGTAACTAGCCCACCATGGGTTCGAAACTTTGGTAAAGAAGTTAACTGACGCTGTTAAAGGTGGTTTCCCTCATACATTCGACGTCATACTGTGATTCGTGCGCTTCGCATTCCATGTATGAACGAGATAACTTTGTACAGACGAATTGTAATCAATAAACTCTCCTCGAATATATACAGTTATCAGATACAGTGGAACCCCGCTTGACGACCACCTCGATAACACAACAACCTCATTATCAAGACCACTTTAGTACCGTCCCAAATAATTTACTATGGTAATGCGTTGCATTCTGTTTCAATAACGCGACCACCCCGGTTTCCAGACCAGGACCGCCATTTTTTGGTCCAAAACTCAAATTTGACTCCGCTTAAGTGACCACATGCGCTAAATAACTTGCCTTTGTCACCAAAATAATAAGGTAAAATTTATTTTATGATCAAAACAATAAGAATAAATGAGCGCACACGAAAGAAAATGTGACAAACAGTACTGAATACTACAAGATAAACTTTAGTATTAAATTCATTCTGCAGTATCTTAAAAAAATAATGGCATTTGGTGAAAATTAGTAAAAATGCAGACGTTTAAGCTGCATATGACGACAACTTGCTGCAAATCAAAATTCACTAACACGACCACGCCGCTAACGCGACCGCTTGATCACGGTCGCATAGGTGGTCAGGTAAGCGGGATTATACTGTATTGTTAATCAAGCACACTCTAATAAAACATATAATTAACCATAAAATACACAACCCCAATTATATGTCACATTTAGTTCGTTTTCTTCGCAATTTTAAACACACATTCAAAACTGTTATAAAAGATTCGTATTAAAAACACGTCTGAATCGTTAAAAATCCAAGCGGGAACTAAATTCTTTGGACACAAATTGCGGGTACAACACCAGCACGGAAATCAACACTGCACTGACGTCAACGTTAATCACGTGATTACCCGAGAGATAATAAAAACGTGCGAGTTAAAATAGCAACGCGAAGATAAAACAAGTTAATAGTTATGATTTTATTAAAACAAACAAACCAATCCTTAATGATTGGTCCAACGGAAAGCCGTTAAAACAGTGTCCTGAACCACTAGAGAATCTGTAACACCAGGTAACCCGATTAATATAAGGATCACCATTTATAAACTGAGCTAGCTTTGACCACATCCCGGGTGTGAAACATAAAAATATTGAAAAATTATTAAGTTGAATACTTTCTTAGTTAAAGTAGAGTTGAAAAGGACAATTGAAGCAAATAATTAAGCAGACGACGGAAACACAGCAACGCATAACAGAGGAATTGGCGAAAACACGGGAAGCAAATACTTCGAAGTCATTGTTTACTTTAATTTATGACGATATATTGCAAGTCAACGATAATTGCTTCTCGGGTCTCACAACGTTGACTACGTAATCATCAAACCGGGGAACTCCCTTGTGCTAACCGTCACGTGACATCATTAACTAAACGTTTTTCAGTTCGGGTTTTCTCGAATTCAAAATAGAGTTTCGCGTTTTGTTCTAATTTAAGAAATAAACAACCGTTTCGAACCATAAAAAAAAACAATTTTAATTCAAATAACCCGTTTACGCAAGGTAATCCTCCCAATGGTATATGCAGTTAACATAAATACACTATTATTATGCTAAAAAAGAGGTAAAAACTTAAAATTATAACATAAGGAATCTAAATACGAACAAAAAAGATTGGGAAATTAATAAATTTAACTTTTAGAGGTATTTGGTATTAGCTAATGTGTATCAGATATGCAGTGGCAGGATTTGACATGTGACTGACACCTATTAATCAGCATATTTTAATATTCTGCTTAGTCACAAGAGGTATCTTCTATATTTGCTACATGTGGAAGCAGCATATGTTAGGTTCCGGTACAACTTAACGTCTTATAATGCAGTCTGCTGGTTTGTCGTCTATTTGGTGGAGGGTCGCTGTGAGCCAGAGAGCAGCATATAGCCATGTGTCTACATATTGGGTCGGTACGGAGATCTATCGAATAGCTATAGGCGGCATCGGATCCTAGAACTTGGTCCCAGTCAGTCAGACCAATTTTGAATTACCTGTCCCCACAATTCTACACCAGGTTATAAATATTCGGACAAAACAAATTAATTTAAGTTCATTACCAGATGCCGTGATATCAATATCGACTTTGTTTCCACAGGTAATCCATGATATTAGGGTTAAAATGTGAAAATAATAAGTTTTAAACCAGCACTAATAACACATGTTACACATTGTGATATAACAATACATATGTATATTGTGACATAACAATAGTCATTCATTATGATTACGCAACAATGCGCATTATTGTTGCAACAAATGGCTTTAAATGTTAATAAACCACGTTTAGTTCGGTTTGAATTTATGTTTAAACAATTTCCTCCTAACTGATTTTATTACTTACATGACATATTGCATGTGTAATATTAAGATGTGTATTTTCCCACATGTTCCAACCAATATTAGTATTAGCAGAATGCTGACTAAGTGCGATGTAAGTAGTAAAAGGTGGAAAATATTTATTTTCCAAACTCACTCGAATAATGATTTATCGCTGACCTAATAACAGTCTGCCTCTCGTCACGTGACCATTGTGGAAAGTTTCAACCCAACAAATGTCGGCTGCAACCAGTCTTCGCTGACTCGCTTCATAATATATACTCCAAAGATTATTAATGATCAGAGTAAATAAATAAAACCAAAAGTGAATAGTGTTAAAGCGAGTGTTTATCATATTTACTCGGTCGCGTTTTAATGACTGAAACAAGATTAAAAATACCACAATTCTGGACTTGCTGTATATTTATAAATCCTCGTTGTGCTAGATATGCATTAACATATTCCACGTGTTCGTTATTTGGTAAGAAGAATGCAGAACAGTCGTAGTTATATAAATGGCGAAAACCAACGATACTTACTAGAAATAAGAGCTAAACATGAATCGCATCATGTTAATTCATTCTCGTTTTATACAGGGAATACGAAATCAAATTCATTATGTCAATAGTTTATACAAAAGCATTAATGGAGTATACATTTAGTAGGATAGATGCACTATCACGTGATTGTAACAACTACGTCACAATACGTTTAAGATAATTATTGTTTACACGTAATATCCATTCCCAGGTTAAACAACGCAATGTTTAACTTCACTGCCTTAAAGCGGAGAAAGACATGAGATGAACAGGGAATCAAAGTCTTCGCTTTGGAGTTCGGCCGTTACACAGGTTAAACGCGCTCAGAACTGATACCTCGTAGTTATAGCTTAAACGGTGTACACTGTACATTGTATGTGTGTAGGCCCCATTTATACATGCAACATATGGAACTTGGTATAATATTAACCAATTCAAGCAAATAAACCAACCAACTTACCGCGGCTTGTTCTTCCGACTCCATTTCAGCTTCTCGTACTTTGTGCTTGAAGCCTCCGCAGGAATCGCTTTTCTCTACGCGTCGTCTTCGTCGTTTCCACGCGTTCGTCGGTTAAGTAGATTTCTGCATAGAATGGTAAAGAATAAGTTTATTTATACCTGAGAAAAATACAAATTACTTATTTTATACCGACATTAAAGTTCTATGTAAAAGTCATTATCATCAAGTTAAAAGTTAACAGTGTAATTCCCAGCAGAAACAAAAGAGCAAAATCGGGACTTGTGTTGTATTTCGCACATTTTCACGTTGCACAGGCACTCAATAAAACTACAAACCGGATAAGATATTCATGGCAAAAAAGTTTAACTTTAACAAAGTAATAATTATTAAACACGACTCCGCTTACGCTTTCACTGTGTTGTCGAAATCCCAGCGCTTTCGCTGTTTTGTCGAAAAGGAACACGGGATACTTGTTTCGTCTCCACCGATGTCCGTTCTCCTCGATTCTTTTCTCCGCAAAAGCTGGTATTCAGGTTTTCTGCATATTTTGATTTAATTATAATGAGTATTAATTGCACGATTCTCTCCAGTCTCATGTTTACACTTTGTACAGGAAATCCCAGCAAATGCCTAGGATTGTTTCCCCCTTAGGCGAGGGTGACGTCTGCTTTTCTTTTCATGTAAATAAGTATTTTCCTCATTAGTAAAGAATTGTGCAAAGAATTTATCGGACACTTATGCTCGAATTTACACGAAACAATATTTTGCTTGTGGATAATATGTTTTTTATACAATTTTGTTATCTTACACCTACAATAAATATATAAGTCATCAAGGAATTATTCGTATACATACACCCAACACAACCTTTCACTTTTCACCGGGAAATCCAGCACGAATTCCTACTCGCTCCACCGAAGTCTCTCTCAGCGATTGTCTTGTTCAATTAGTAATTTCTACATGGTAGATTGGGGTTAAAGTCATTTTTATCATGGTAGATTGGGGTTAAAGTCATTATCATCATGGTAGATTGGGGTTAAAGTCATTATCATCATGGTAGATTGGGGTTAAAGTCATTATCATCATGGTAGATTGGGGTTAAAGTCATTATCATCGTGGTAGATTGGGGTTAAAGTCATTATCATCATGGTAGATTGGGGTTAAAGTCATTATCATCATGGTAGATTGGGGGTTAAAGTCATCATCATCATGGTAGATTGGGGTTAAAGTCATTATCATCATGGTAGATTGGGGTTAAAGTCATTATCATCATGGTAGATTGGGGTTGAAGTCATTATTATCATGGTAGATTGGGGTTAAAGTAATTATCATCATGGTAGATTGAGGTTAAAGTCATCATCATCATGGTAGATTGGGGTTAAAGTCATTATCATCATGGTAGATTGGGGTTAAAGTCATTATCATCGTGGTAGATTGGGGTTAAAGTCATTATCATCATGGTAGATTGGGGGTTAAAGTCATCATCATCATGGTAGATTGGGGGTTAAAGTCATCATCATCATGGTAGATTGGGGTTAAAGTCATTATCATCATGGTAGATTGGGGTTAAAGTCATTATCACCATGGTAGATTGGGGTTAAAGTCATTATCACCATGGTAGATTGGGGTTAAAGTCATTATCATCATGGTAGATTGGGGTTAAAGTCATTATCATCATGGTAGATTGAGGTTAAAGTCATCATCATCATGGTAGATTGGGGGTTAAAGTCATTATCACTATGGTAGATTGGGGTTAAAGTCATCATCATCATGGTAGATTAGGGTTAAAGTCATCACAAATAATTAAAGTTATTAATTAATAACCTTAGATACCAAAAAAGGAAACAATCACCACGGAACAAACGATCAATCAACGGGTGATCGGTTCAAAAACATAAAAGTTAGAAACTACAATTCTAAAAGCTGAAACTGGACTCGACGTATTGACGAGTTCCATAAGATCTTTGTATAAACATAATACTTATGCGGTCGCACATTTCCACTTTATACGGGATCCCAGCAAGGTTGTACATTGCGTTTTAACCTACAAACTACACAATCGGATAGGAATTGCTGACAAACCTTTTACTACGACCACATACATAAACAAACAATAATTATTAAATACGATTCCGCTCACGCTTTCACTGTGTTGTCGAAATCCCAGCAAGGAACACGGGATACTTGTTTCGTCTCCGCCGATGTCCGTTCTCCTCGATTCTTTTCTCCGCAAAAGCTGGTTTTCAGGTTTTCTGCGGATTTTGATTTAATTATCATGAGTATTAATTATACGATTCTATCCAGCCTTATGTTTACACTTTGTACAGGGAATCCCAGCAATGGTCAAGGATTATTCGCCTCTCAGCCAAAAGGATAGGATAATCATGTTTATCCCCGTGAATGGGGAAACCAAAGGGGGTTAACCCACGGGCAATCATCAGATCACCTCGCGCCCACCGTCGGGTTACCGGAGCTATTGCAGTGTGTTGTGTATGATAGACACGTTCCTTCAATTTAGTAGAACCCATTAATCCGCTGGGTTCAGGCAATATTCGTAAAGTGCCTTGCCCAAGGACACAACCGACTAGCTAGCATCCAGTTTCGCACCTGCAACCTTTCGATTGAACGGCGACGCACTTAACCGCTAGACCAACCGGCCGGACGAACTTATCGGGCACTCAAAGTTACACAGGGATAATATGTTGTTTTTGGATAATACGTTAGCGCTGTCAAATACAATTTTTTTATCTTACACCTACATTAAATATATAAGTTATGAAGGAATTATTCGTATACATACACCCAACACAACCTTTCACTTTTCCCCGGGAAATCCAGCACGAATCCCTACTGGCTCCCCCGAAGTTTCTCTCAGCGATTCTCTTGTTTAATTAGTAGTTCCTACATGGTAGATTGGGGTTAAAGTCATTATGATCATGGTAGATTGGGGTTAAAGTCATTATCACCATGGTAGATTGGGGTTTAAAGTCATTATCATCATGGTAGATGGGGTTGAAAGTCATTATCATCATGGTAGATTGGGGTTGAAGTCATTATCATCATGGTAGATTGGGGTTAAAGTCGTTATCACCATGGTAGATTGGGTTTAAAGTCATTATCATCATGGTAGATTGGGGTTAAAGTAATTATCATTATGGTAGATTGGGTTTAAAGTCATTATCATCATGGTAGATTGGGGTTAAAGTCATTATCACCATGGTAGATTGGGTTTAAAGTCATTATCAACATGGTACATTGGGGTTAAAGTAATTATCATTATGGTAGATTGGGGTTAAAGTCAAAATCATTATGGTAGATTGGGGTTAAAGCCATTATCATCATGGTACATTGGGGTTAAAGTCGTTATGATCATGGTAGATTGGGGTTAAAGTCAAAATCATTATGGTAGATTGGGGTTAAAGCCATTATCATCATGGTACATTGGGGTTAAAGTCAATATCATCATGGTAGATTGGGGTTAAAGCCATTATCATCATGGTAGATTGGGGTTAAAGTCATTATCATCATGGTAGATTGGGGTTAAAGTCATTATCATCATGGTACATTGGGGTTAAAGTCATTATCATCATGGTAGATTGGGGTTAAAGTCATTATCATCATGGTACATTGGGGTTAAAGTCATTATCACCATGGTAGATTGGGGTTAAAGTCATTATCACCATGGTAGATTGGGGTTAAAGTCATTATCACCATGGTAGATTGGGGTTAAAGTCATCACCAATAATTAAAGTCATTAATTAATAACCGTAGACACCAAAGAGGGAACAATCACCACGAAACAAACTATCAATCAACGGGTGATCGGTTCAAACAACTTAAAAGTTAGAAACTACAATTCTAAAAGCTGAAACTGAACTCGAAGATTTTTGTATAAACATAATACTTATGTGGTCGCACATTTCCACTTTATACAGGATCCCAGCAAGGTTCTACACTGTGTTTTAACCTACAACCTACACAATCGGAGAGGAATTGCAGACAAACCTTTTACTACGACCACACACATAAACAAAGCAATAATTATTAAATACGATTCCGCTCACGCTTTCACTGTGTTGTCGAAATCCCAGCAAGGAACACGGGATACTTGTTTCGTCTCCACCGATGTCCGTTCTCCTCGATTCTTTTCTCCGAAAAACCTGGTTTTCAGGTTTCCTGCACATTTTAATTATCATAAATATTAATTACACGATTCTCTCCAGTCTGATGTTCATACTTTGTACAGGGAATCCCAGCAAAAGTCAAGGATAATTTGCCTCTCAGGCGAGCGTTAGTTCCGCTTTTCTTTTCCTGCAATATATTACTTTCCTTACCAGATGTTGGCTATTGTGCAAAGTATATATCGGGCACTCATGCTCGATCTTACACAGGGATAAGATGTTTAAAACACGTTTTAATTGCTACGTTTATATTAAAGATACAATTATTATCTTCGGTCCTATCTACCCCCTTTTACAGGAACCCCAGGAAGTATCGTCGACCACCTGCTTGTCACAGCCGCTTCGTGTTTAATCGTTTCCACAGTTAATTAAATAGTTTCTGCGTGGTAGATTGTGTTAATATCAATCAATAGTTGATTATAAGGATGTTGTTGTTATTTTATAGGACACTATTTGAACATAGAATTAAAAATGTTTTAGTGACAAATATACGTTATAATAATAATGTTGTAATTGAATGTTGGTTATTTGTAATTACGAAGAAACAAAAACTTTACTAAAATGTAGCTGGGCGGCAACGGTAAAACCGATTAAGGTGGATATCAATTATGTACACAATTCTATGACGTA
>CH000855.1:18903-33222 GCA_000149265.1 Ciona savignyi | reverse complement strand
CATAGAGGGTATGGTATGTTAACCTCCATGTAGGGCAATGATAAGCATTATAAAACTGCAATTAACCAGAATACCTCGTGCCCATAACTGGGTTTGACTTCTTAATCCCACTGGGTTCAGGAATGCCTTTAAAAGCTAAATATTCAGCCAAATATATTGGAGCAAAGTTGCAAGGGACAGGCCTTCAACCCAGAACTATCAGACTAATAACCTAACCTCCCAAACTATATATATATATATGTTGTAAAGGGTGCAAAACGTACATTTTTATTGTTATATTTACTGGCCGTATCTATTTGCTTTTTTAATGAAAATTTATTTGTATGATGGGTTTTAACGACTGTAGTTTTTCCTTTTTTTTTCTTCCTTTTTTAATTTTTGCCATTTATTGCATTACTAAAAAAAGCAAAAATAAATTAATATCTTTTCCAGATTGGCTGAGTTGAACGTGGCCAAAGAAGACAAACTCCAGCAACAGGAGCAGCTTGCAGAGCAGTGGGCGTCGATTCATAACTTCCCTCGTGTTGCCAGTACTGTGTGCGACAAGGATAGTATGATGTGCAATGTTCGCTACACAGTCAACACTCAGCCAAAACGGTAGATGTCGAATAATGACAGAAGTCCTTATTATATTCGCAGAATTCCTTCGCTTATTATATTCGCTACTAATTGTTTATTTGGCTAAAGTAAATACAATAACATGTCTTCCTACCAACAAAACACAATCGGTTAGATCCAATAAATTGGCGGATTAATGGATTCTACCTTAATGGAATGAATATATCATGAAAATTCTGCAATAGATCCGGAACCCAATAAATGGCACAAGTTTTTCCATTCACTTCCTTACATATTCATGAGGTAATCTGATGATTGCCCATGTGATAACGCCTGTTGCGTTTTCTAGAGAGGATTAACCTGAATATTTCATCCAATCTGTTGACCTGACTGTGGGCATAAGATAATCTATCTCTATAAATAAGAATATGCAAGGGGGTTAACACACAGTCAATCGTCAGATAACCTCGTGGCCATAGTCGGGTTACTGGAAGTATTGCCGTGTATTTTGTATGATTAATACATTCTTTAAGTATTAGTTCTACCCATTAATCTAATGGTTTCAGTTAAACGCATTGCCCCTTTAGTTTTAGATAATGTATCTTTGGCCAAATTCATCTTCCCAACCCTTCCGATTAATCCCACCCCCCATAATGTATCTAATTGTATCAACCACCTCCCACTAACCCCCCACCCCCCACCTTCACAGTCTCCACTACATGTTGTGCAATCCATACTCCAACCCCCCGCCCACCACCACCAACAAGATCAACACCAGACCAAACCATCAAGACGCGTTGAAGCAATTAAACAACATTGAAGACGATGATTATGCCTTCCACACACTATCTATGGGTGAGTTGGATCAATTTTCCATTATCCAGTGATCAGACTTGAGAAAGATTTATTTGTTTGAAGAAACCGTCGTAGCATATTACAGTTAGAGCATCAAATTTTTAAAAAATTAAGGTTGTTGGATCGGAACTATTCTCCAGCTGTTACTTTAGTTTCCTGGGCAAAACACTTACGCAACCATTGCCTGAACCAAGTGGGCTTAACAATCACTTTAGCAACTGTAGCAAACCATACACAACAAACTGCAATAGCTCCAATATGTACATATAGTAATTTGAAGAGTGCCTGTGTTATAACATCCATTGCATTTTCCCATTTAATAATTAACCATGAATATCTAATTAAAACAGTAGCAAGAATATAAATCCACCCATTTGTAGGTTGTTTACCCAATGACACAGATGGAAGCGTGGGGCTGGGTAACAGTGGGTCTTCATCGGACAAAAGCCTCCGTGGGTCCACCATCAGCTCGCATTCGAGTCGTAGTTCACTGAATTTCACCCGTGATCACCCCCAGCATGATATCACTCAGTCGGACGAGAAATTCCTTCCTCGAACTGTAGTCCTGCCCGTGCATAACTTATCTTTTAAACTTCTTAAGAAACACGGGGTCCATAAAACCCCCGCGTTTTCACCCCCAAAGTTACCCCCCTCTGATAGCGAGAAGGAAGAAAAGGGGGTTCACCCCTGCAGAATATCAGACCTCACCCTGCCCCCCAATATGAACGCAGGGGATATTATGACTGTCCACATGCATTATCCGAGCCAACTCCACCAGTTGGATTCGAAGCAAAGCTACCGGTTCAAGATGTCGCCACGCGGACCACCTATGGTGTTTGGCGAACCAGTTGTTATGAACCAAAAAGCTAATGAAGGGTATTTCCCTAATTCGAGTAACAAGCATGAACAGTGATATCGTGACTTATAGGTGGAATTGTATGACGCACGTCATTATCTATAATCTGCTCCCTATGTTTTCCACACTGAGGAAAAAGATACAATGTATCTAAAACTCTATATACCAAAGGCCATCAGATGTATCTAAATCTCTAGTTACCACACACCATCAAAATGTATCTTAATCTCTATAGTTACCACATACCCATCATGATTCATGCAGATCTGTTAAATACACGGCTGCAGCAACCAGACCCTGGCCATCAGAAAACCTGTCATTATCGTGTTGTAACAACGTGAAGCAAACCCTTCGATTTTTTATTCGTTTTATTGGATATTTATTTTGAATAATATTTATTCCCCATAAAATATTTTCTGTATAATCACTGTGCCAAATGTTACGATTATTGTTTTATTGAATAGTGTATTAGGGAAACTCCATGAATGTACTTTCCTTGTATCGAGTTGTATTGAAATTTTTATGATTTAAAATCTGAATATTGTATCAAATCAGTATGAACAACATGTAATATTTTCAAATTATGTTCTGATTTTCAATTTTTATATTTACCTATGGTAAACGTTACTATTTACCACGTTTTTAGTAAATCACTTTTTTACCATTATATAAATAATAAATTGAACAAATGATTATATATTACCTAGTTTTTATTTTTTTTTATATTACTATGTTATCAATTGCAACGAACTGTCTTGTTAATTTGCTGTTCTCAAAATATTTTTTGGCGAAATTAATTACTTAGCTCTCTTGTTAATTCAGCGTTATACATGTTGATGATGATTTGTGTTCTATTCTAAAAATGCCAGGTGAATAAAAAATGATCACTATCACCGTTAAACTAAAAAACTGGTAGAATCTGTCCTCTCTATATGTGCGTAGTGTCTCAAGCTACAAAGGTATTTCTATCATGTGAATGGGAAACGAAAGAGGTTTATAACACAGATGATCGGCCGGATAGAACAGAATATTTATGTATTTCTTAAATGGGAAAAACGGGCGTTTTCACACGTGTAATCGTCAGATAACCTCGCGCCCACGATTAGGTTACCGGAGCTATTGCGGTGTGTTGTATGGTATGAACGTCACTGTAGTTTGCATTTATTTAAAGGACATCTCTCGCGATTGTACAAACCCGATCAGCTAAAGGGTGGTTTCCAACCCAGCACTGTTCGACTGCCAGTCTAATGCGCTTTAGACGGGATGAGAAACATAAGCAACACAGTCCAATACTACAATATATGGCTTGTTTTGACGATCTACCTTAAAGTCTACATTACAGCTTTGTCGTTATGCCTTGCTATTCAATGGCGACTGATTAGCTCTCATTTATAAAAAGATTAATCGGTTAAATATTGTCGAGGTATTTCAAGCGAATTCGACCGGAAAAGGCAAATCAAATTGCGTAAACTCTGCTTTACGCTGGGCCTCTTAGTAATCAAGATTTGACTGAATAGTTGCTGAGTTTAAAGTCAGTTTAAGCATCATTAAACAACTACACCGGAAATCCGAACCTGGGCGTCAACACATGCACGTGAATGCATTGTAGTAGCATTATACAAACAAGCTATCGGTTGTAGGGTTAGTGCATCAGCTTAGTGTGGGACTAATTAAGTGATATGGAATACGAACGAGATGGTAAGTTTGTAATTCTATTGTTGCTATATAAGTAGATGTGAATATAAGTGTGCGCGCCGTTATGCTTTGTACTACACAACAAGTTGTAATTAGTTTATTGCGCTTTAGAAGTCTTATTATAGGTTTGTGTTAACGCTGCGTATTAACACGTTGCCAGCGTATTGCCAAGCACTTTAAATTTAAGTTTAGGCGTTTTAACATACAACAAAATATTATTGAAAAGATAGCTACGTTATTAGCAGAAATGGTAGAATAAAGCGATTGGCGAGTTACCAGCTAATCATCGCACTAATGATTTGTAGTCAATTTGATTGATTACAACACGAAACAGTTCTAACAAGCTGTATCACTGATTCTATTGGTTCGATTCGTTTAATGATTTAAGTTAATTGGTTGGGACTCTGCTGGAAAGATATTGACCCTCGTAAATTAACTTGCAGGCGACAGCATACGAAGTCACAAGAACGAAACTGGAACTCCTCGTCAGATTGGAATGTTAGCGCAACTTAACCGGGTAGAAAAATATTTTTATTGCAAAATAGCTTAGTCGGTTAACGCGTCAGTGTTTTAGTTAAACCATTTAAGTAAGCTGGGTAGTCAATGAATTCTAAGCACTATGCGGTCATCGCCGTCACACAGTTAATTAATGGATTGCACTGAAACTAATATAAAGTCTGTACCTTGATTTTTACTTTTCTTCGTGGTAAATTTTAGTTTTGTTTTCCATTTAATTTCCTGCACGGATTTGGTGGCTCTTTTGTAAAATACATTGTAATACAACCCGACCTTGGGCACGTGATATTTAGCCGGTAAATCCTCGTAGCTTCCAATATATTTGCACACCATTAACGAGTAAATTCCCGTAGTATCCCATACTATGTACTTGCATCGAAGTAAAAACTCTGCTGCGAGAACGCTTGCGTTGTTTTTTTCGGTTGCTCATGGGCAAGGGAGTTATAACACTAATATTTTACAACATTTCACCCAGTCCTATACAGTTACCCAATCGTTACAGAGTGTTAAACATGATACAAATTTAATTTTCATTTCAAGCAACTGTTTATTTAGGGATTTAGTAACTACCATTAAGTTCCTTGGCTAAGAAAGTATTAGAATCAATGGCTTCAGTATTTATTGACTATTAGTTCGCTCGGTTTAACCAAGTATGTTAAAATCAAGGAAACAAATAATTAACAAACGACTGGTATCAAACCCGTGATCTAGCGCATTAGATCATCTTACCCAGTTGTTCTGAATCTTTTTAACCCATGGACTATTTTCAAGCTGATCTAAATATGCACGGACTCAAGTCATGGGTATGAAAAATAGAGTTTTCCATAATTTTTACAAAAAAAATATTATTTATTCGTTTATTTAACAAAAAGGTAAAGATGGTGAATTGTGAATATGTTATGTTTATTTGTTATATAGTTTACATAGACTTCTAGCAAAAGCAACTGTGCGAACGAACTCATCAAGGCCCTTCCATGGTCTCAAATGAGTCCACGGACTCGGGGTTAAGAAACACTGATCTAACATGTAATTCATTACACCAGAGGAGTTCCAGACGTCGAGTTCAACCCAGAACCACAACAACAAAACACTCTGATCGAAGGAAGAGACACAGCTTCAAGCAAGTGAACAGGGATACCGCGGAGTCCTGCAGACGACTCGTCCCAATCGTATGGACGCTGATCGTGCTTGCTTTCATTGTCACGGGAATCGTTGTCGCTTTCTCGCATTCAACGGTTGGTGGGTGGTCGCTGGTTGGAGTTGGATTTCTATTCGCCATTATCGGACTTGTCTTGTCTAAGTATTGTGAGATTCAGAGAAAGAAAACCGCCGCTTTGGCGAGGCAAGCCGATGCACAGACAGTAAGTATCTGCGACACATAATAGATTCATCTAATATAAGATATAAACGTGTTTGACCAGCGTTAGAGCATATTATAGGTCTATAAGATATTCATATTTATCCTCGTGAATGGAAAAACCAAGGGGGTTAACACACAAGCAATCGACCGATCACCTCGCGCCCACCGTCGGGTTAATGGAACGATTGCAGTGTGTTGTTTATGTTTCGGACGTTCCTCAAATTAAGTAAAACCCATTTAATCCGCTGTGTTCAAGCAATGTTCATAAAGTGCCTTGCTTAAGGACACAACTGACTCGCCAACGACCGGTTTAGAACCTGCAACCATTCGTATAAAAGTTGTCGCACAAAAACGCCAGGCTAATCGGTAGGACTACTTGTGTTATTTTTAAACAATAACTAGAGAACACTTACTTAAAATAAAAGCATGGAAGCAAGCGGGAAAAGTCGGCAGGCGACAGTCGTTTTAACACGTCACGGAAATAAAAAGTTAAAGCAACTTAGAAAAATATACGAACGTTGTCGTAAAACCCAAGCAAACTAGAAAGTGTCAACCACGTGTTTAACCACCACTGTTTGTAAAACACATGTTGTGTGCCATATATTCATGCTACAGGGTCCCTAACCACAATTTGTATTTTATACACCGAGTATATATTTTGTTTCTGCAAGCATAAACGCATGGGTCCCATAGTTAACCAACCAAACTTATTTTTCATGTGCAGTTAAATAAAAGATAAACGTCTAAAATTTACGAACATTTCACCACAAATATTTTAAATTAAAGCTTCTTTTCAAGCACTGTAGTGAAATAAGGCTAAATTCCCAAAACAGCCCAATTTATTTTTTAATGGTTTCAGGTAATTCCCCTGGGTTTAGTAGATAAGTTTCTGTTTTTATAAGTGACTTATGTTATGGAACAATTCTTAAAGTTTTAATCTGACTTGTAGACTGCTTATTAGAGATGTCAGTGCGATATGGCATGTCTGTTACAATCGTAACTCAAGAACATATCTTCGTTTTCAAGGAAATTACCCTAAGTAAATGTTTTCTATTTTTTAATTGGCACAAAGTGTCTAATGGTCCAACATTTCACCGAATCTGATCAAAATTAGAGCAGCCGTTCAAGCGCTATGCCCCCAAAAGCTAATTTATTAGAAAAAAAACGTTTTGGTTTTTAACGTCTTATGGGAATTCCCCTGGATTCATTACCCAAAATTTTGGTTTCTGCATATCTAGACCATGTTGTCTAACAACTGGCTAAGTTTCATTGCGATTCCATTATTCCTTCTGGTAGATGTCGGGGCGCCATGCCATGCCTGTCACAATCATGATTTGAGAACAAAATCTTATTTTTAGGGTATTTCCCTAGGTAAATTTTTTTTCCAAGTGTTAAATCAGTGTCTAATGAACTTACATTCTACCAAATCTTATTCAAATTGGAGCAGCTGTTTAAGAGCTATGCCACAAAAAGCTATTTTTTTAAATAAAAAATACCGTTTTGGTTTTTAACCTCCCAGGGGAATTCCCCTTGATTTATCACCCAAAATTTTGGTTTCTGCATATCTAGACCATGTTGTCTAACAAATGGCTAAGTTTCATTACGATTCCATTATTCCTTCTGGTAGATGTCGGGGCGCCATGCCATGCCTGTCACAATCATGATTTGAGAACAAAATCTTATTTTTAGGGTATTTCCCTAGGTAAATTTTTTATTTTTTTCAAGTGTTAAATTAGTGTCTAATGCACTTACATTCTACCAAATCTTATTTAAATTGGAGCAGCTGTTTAAGCGCTATGCCACAAAAAGCTAATTTTTTTTATAAAAAATACCGTTTTGGTTTTTAACCTCCCAGGGTAATTCCCCTTGATTTATCACCCAAAATTTTGGTTTCTGCATATCTAGACCATGTTGTCTAACAAATGGCTAAGTTTCATTACGATTCCATTATTCCTTCTGGTAGATGTCGGGGCGCCATGCCATGCCTGTCACAATCATGATTTGAGAACAAAATCTTATTTTTAGGGTATTTCCCTAGGTAACTTTTTTATTTTTTTCAATAGTTAAATCAGTGTCTAATGCACTTACATTTTACCAAATCTTATTCAAATTGGAGCAGCTGTTTAAGCGATATGCCACAAAAAGCTATTTTTTTTATAAAAAATACCGTTTTGGTTTTTAACCTCCCAGGGGAATTCCCCTTGATTTATCACCCAAAATTTTGGTTTCTGCATATCTAGACCATGTTGTCTAACAAATGGCTAAGTTTCATTACGATTCCATTATTCCTTCTGGTAGATGTCGGGGCGCCATGCCATGCCTGTCAAACCTTTGACGAAGAAAAAAAAGAAGAAAAAAAAAAAAAAAAGAAAAAAAAAAAACGGACAAAAACAATATGTGTCCCAATTTTTCAATTGGGACCCATAATAAGTAACTCAGCTGGCGCTAATTTCAAAATGCATTTGAATAATACACCCAATCAGTCTAAAGCTTAGGTATAACCTACACAAATCGCTTGTTATTTGACCTCAGATGAAGTTCTACCACACCAATATGGAAGACTTCCCAGCCGACCCAGTGTTGCGAAGGGGAATCACCAACATTGTGTACCACGGGCAAGCTGATTGCGACATATGCATGTGCGTGCTAGCATATATTATATGTGGTGCTTATGTGTTATACTGGGGTATTTATAAGTTATACTTGGGTATTGATATGTTATACTGGGGTATTGATATGTTATACTGGGGTATTTATATGTTATACTGGGGTATTGGTGTTACTACGTTTATGGTGAAACGCAGAAGACTTAATACCACTCGCACCCACTATCGATTTATCAGACATATTGCAGTGAGTTGTATATGAATAGGACATTTTTTACAGTTCTAGTAGAACTCATTAATTTACTGGGTTCGGGCAATTTTTCCTAACTAACTTTCCAAATGCACAATTGACTAGCTGGCAATCAGTTACGATCTAAATCTTTGGTCAACGAATGTTAAACCCAGCATTGAGATGATTTTTACGGGTCTGCTCTAAAGCCGAAAGGATAAAGGATATCATTAACAATAATCATTGTATTAGGTTTTATGCCTTAAACATAACAAGTACGATATAGGTGTGACCATTTAGCTCGGTGTGTTAGTGCGTATACAATCTACCGAACGGTTACAGGTTTGAAACTAGTCGCAAGCTAGTCAGGTATGTCCTTGGACTTGCCACTTAGCGGACATTAACTTGACTTAAACACTTAAATGACAGTGTATCAAAAAACTCCATCAACACGACGGTGGGCACGAGATTATCTGTTGATTGCATGTGTAATACTGGCGTTGATTTTCCCAATCACAGTAACACAATGATTTTCACTATTTGTTAAGGTTACTTCGGGAGAAAGAATGTTCGTCGTATCGAGACCAACCAAGCGGTGAGTTCTCGACATAATAGTATGATTTTTTGTTTAAAATAAATATTGTAGATTCATTGTAGTTTTACCAAATTAGAGAAGTTTCCTTGGGTTGTAACACAACAAAATAGATTTTAAAGCAGCAGTTTAAATATAAAACCTGGTCATGCAGTATTATAAATATCTTAAGAATCGAAGATTGGTCAGTAGTAAGACATATGTATGGTCGTGTTGCCGAATGGTTAACGCGACCGATACATAAACAGACTTACAAAAAAACGGCCTTAGCAATGAGCTTATCCTGGGTTTGAAACTAAGGCCAGTAAAAAAGGTAAAAAATACGACCTAGTGATTGTAATAGAAAACAGAGAATTCAGACTAAAACGTTAACAACAACCTTAACTCTAGGGCCAACACCAAATTATGATTTCGTGAAATGAATGTCAAGTCTGCAAATATTCGTAAGGTTCAACTAGGATAATCCTTCTAATCAGAGAGGGACTCATTAATTGCAGCCGAAACGTCCTGATCTATAATTTAATTTGCACAGTTTCCCTTCGTTGCGCCTTCCGTCTTTAACCACGTTCTTTATCATATAGTTTGTACTTGTTAAGGTGTATGTTTGTGCGTATTATTTATTTATTTCATATTTAACATAAGCGTTTGCAAACGGGCATCAGATACAAGGTAATCTGACAAGGTCTCGTCTTACGTCATCCCTTGCGTTATACCACCCAAAAAATAAACGCGGGTTCAACTCATCGCGAAGCCGATTAAAATGCACTGAACGAACCAATAATGTTGAATTGACCCACAGACCGGCCATGCAACTTGAAGAACAGGAAAGTGGCGCTGAAACACTGCCATCCAACCCCACCAGCGACATCGAGTGGCCATGCTAACACGGATGCCAAATCGACCTGGAATGAAGATCAAGATCATGTGGATGGTGGGTTGTATGGATACCGACATAATTTTTAGTTTTAGTGTATATATTTTTTGACCCAGTATTAATTAACGGCAAGTGAACCAAATCACAGAAAAAAAACAGGAAAATACGACAAACGTCGCTCGATTCGATGTTTAATCCAGCTATTACGTAGTTAGGGTTATCTGGTTAGCCGTATAGTAGAATTTTGGGCGTTGTTTTACCTGCAGTGGTTTAGTCGAAAGCATTGCAATGTCATTCATACACACGGACGTAGCACCAGTAACGGCGACGTGTAATCTGATAATTACGGGATTGAACTGTTCAATATATATACCACATGTGGAAATGAGTTATGTCAATGTGTAGATACATGCAAAACCTCTTACAGCGAGGCAATCTGATGACTGACAGTCCGACAACGACTATTGTTATATAACCCAAACATAACATTATACAATATTTCATTATGATTCTTATTTCATATGGATTACCGGGTAAAAGATGTGTTTGACAATAAAAAATATCAGGATATTTATGTTTATTCTTATGTTGTGTGAATACGAAACATAGAATTGTTCCTTAGTTAATCGTCAGACCACCTCATGTCGACAATCTTGTTACCAGAGTAATTGCATGGTTTGGTCCAAACAAAGAGCTTAGCCGAAAAAAAATAGCTTGGCATAAGTTTCGATTCAACGACCTTTCAATTTCAAGGCTGCACACTAACTCCCCAAGCCATTAGGTTGGATTATACACCACACGCAGCATATTGTGCCACCATATTCTTTATAGGTAACGCACAAGAAGACCTGTACCATCACAACAAGCCTTGCACGTCACAATCAGTTCCTTATGACATCGATAATGACAGTGACGTGTCATCAGTAGATAGAAATAGCAACAACAACAATTCATCGCGTATTAAAGAACACCGTTCGATTTTAACAAACGGGCAGGGAGTATACCATTTTACACGAAATAGCGCAAATAATACGCCAACTAACAGCAGAGCAGTTACCACAAAAGACTCGATATTAATGGCAAAAAAACGAAGGCACATTAGGAATAAAGAATGGAATATTAAAAGAAAGACTGCTGAACTTGGACAACGAATCGTCCAGGAGTTTTCCCTGCGGTAAGACATATTTGTCATTATTGTCGGTTAAACCACAAACTATATATAGACTTATAGAGTGTCTATGGTTAAACGACAGGTTAATCTGGTGGTTTAGTGCGTCGTCTTTCAGCCGAAAGGTTGCGGATTTAAACTGGTCGCTGGTTAGTCGGTTGTGTCCTTGGGCAAAACACTTAGCAGATGTTGCTCAAACCCAGCGGATTAATGGGTTCTACTAAATTGAAGGAACGTGTCTATCATGTACAACACACTGCAATAGCTCCGGTGACCCGACGGTTGGCGCGAGGTGATCTGACGATTGCCCGTTTGTTTACCCCCTTGGTTATCCCATTCACTGACGATTTCCCGTGTAGAAACGATATTTTACGTATTCCCGAGGTGATATAATGATTACCAACGTGATGACGGCCATTTTGTTATTAAACTAACAAGAATAAAAAAATATCTTATCCTGTATCTTAACCCACATTTCAAACTTAATTCCGATTTAATATTTCAGAACTGGGTCTCAAATAAAGGAAATGACGACATCAATGGAAAGTTTATCTAGAATCGAAACTTCCAGAACTATTGATTCAAGTTAAATTGTGACGCAATCTAGAGGTTTCTTGCCAACAAATTTGTCGAACTTTTTTTTGCTTTACAAATTTTCACAACAGGTCTTGCTTCGTGTTTTCATTGTGGAAACAAATAGTAAAATAAGCCAACCGAATTCCAGCCCATTATCAAGGTTTTGCTGCTGATAAAAAGAGACCTGTAGGGAGCCGCTGCCTATTGTAGTTGATTGTTCCTTGTAAGCCCTGGGTAAGCCGGTTACAACACCTGATGCGATCTGCGATTCCCTACGCGCTGTCTGCTGTCTCGACTCTCAAGAGGTGCGCTAATTATTAATTGAGGCGATTAACTTAGTACCAGTTACGAGTTAAATCGTGAGATGTTTTAACGACATAGATTTCGGGTAAAACTCTCAGTTTCGACAAATACAAGAGGTTTCTTAGTACGTTAAAACCTCTCTCTAGGAACCAAAGTGAAATAAACTTATATAGACAAGATTATTCGACAGCTGCGGTAAGCTTAGTTTAGTGATAACGAAAATGTCGGCGAAAATGTCGGCTGCGACGATCATAAAGCTTATGTAAACATATGAGGTCGCTAGAGCCCTAAATAGAAACTGCTTCAAATTTATCCAACAAAATTCTTTATATACGACAACTGCACGAAAATACAGAATAATCTCTGGCACATCTAGTTCACTTACCACAGTTCAAAACAACGAATAATTAAACTGCTTCAAAAATCATTCTGGGTATATCAAGTTTAAACAATAGAACATAATAAATTTTCATAGAGAAAATGTTGGATTGTCCATCCAAATGAGTCTTTCTTTAAAATTTAGATTTGCTTCACTAAAAATGGGGATTTCCCCCAGTTGAGAAGAAAATAAATAGAATTTAGGGCATAAATATGTACAACTGCCCAAACATATGTGCACGTGCCCGTGGAAGTGAAATTTTTCATTTAAAATGAAGCGAGTTTGACTATAAAATACTTCAGTGTCCAGACAAATAATGGATTTTTAGGCAAATAATTGATGGTAAGAAAGAACGATTTGATGGTAGTGGATAAGTGCGTATTTTATGATGCCAGGTATCTATATAGCTAATTTGACACAGTCATATTTTGGTAGTAACACTGTTAACGTCGCTGGACTCCTTGTGCCTGTTGGGCCGCTTGTGCCTGTTGGGCCGCTTGTGCCTGTTGTGCAGCTTGTGCCTGTTGGGCCGCTTGTGCCTGTTGGGCCGCTTGTGCCTGTTGGGCCGCTTGTGCCTGTTGGGCCGCTTGTGCCTGTTGTGCAGCTTGTGCCTGTTGGGCCGCTTGTGCTTGTTGTGCAGCTTGTGCTTGTTGTGCAGCTTGTGCCTGTTGTGCAGCTTGTGCCTGTTGTGCAGCTTGTGCCTGTTGTGCAGCTTGTGCCTGTTGTGCAGCTTGTGCATCTGGGACAGGAGGAGCGTTTACATCGGCAGGTTTAAGAGGCGTTTCATCGATTATCCCTTGAGCTCGTTTAACAGTGTCGAGATCCTTGTGAGCCTTCGCAATCGCTTCTTCTTTCTCCGCACCCTCTGGCAGACTATTCAACTTTACTTTGATATTATTCACCACTTGTTCGGAGGCTTCATGCTGTGGAGACATATGTTGGTTAGTGTTGGTGGCGCTCTTTCAAGGTTGCTTGTTTGGACTTTCAATTGAAAGTTTTTAAGAGCGATAATGGTCGCTAGCTAGTCGGTTGTGTTCTTGTGTCCACTTTGTGGACATCGTTTAAACCCAGTGGATTAATGGGTTCTACTAAAACTGATCACACCACAATAGGTAACCAACAGTGGGTGTAAGGTAATCTGACGAACGCCCCCATGTGCTAACGCTCCACACCGCAATAGCTTCGAACAGACTGTGAACATGGGTAAATGACGTACTGTACACCCTGATCAGGAACATTGTAAGACATGGAAATACAATATGTAGGTGGGATAATGCAGACAACAAGAGATTACCTCGAACCCACCGTCAAGGCTATTGCAGTGTGTTGAACACAATATAAACAGTGTTGCAGTTTTAGTTTACTTAATCAACTGGGTTTAAGGAAACATATGAGGATGTGCAGCATGTGTGGATGCAAAGTAATTGAACAAAAAACAGCCAAAGACACTACAGACTAGATAGCGGTTGGTTTTCATCCCACCACCATTCGGCCGACAACACGATATAACTGACGAGGACCCACCTTCGCAACTTCACTCTTCATCTGGAGGACATCTTTGCTCTGCTGTTGGAGGTCCTTGTGCAGCTCCTGGATCTTTTCCTCTTGCTCTCTGATCTTCTGCTCCTTCATGTCCAGGTAAACCTGCTCGTGCTCCTGAATCCCATCCTGGGGGAGGAGGGAGGATTAGGAGGGAGTGTGGGAGGATTAGAAGGGAGTGTGGGAGGATTAGAAGGGAGTGGGGAGGAGGGA
>CH000863.1:8735-22233 GCA_000149265.1 Ciona savignyi | reverse complement strand
ATCTCGGGTATATCGCACGATTGTTCATCCACACCTCGGGTATATTGCACGATTGTTCATCCACACCTCGGGTATATCGCACGATTGTTCATCCACACCTCGGGTATATCGCACGATTGTTCATCCACACCTCGGGTATATCGCACGATTGTTCATCCACACCTCGGGTATATCGCACGATTGTTCGTCCACACCTCGGGTATATCGCACGATTATTCATCCACACCTCGGGTATATCGCACGATTGTTCGTCCACACCTCGGGTATATCGCACGATTGTTCGTCCACACCTCGGGTATATCGCACGATTGTTCGTCCACACCTCGGGTATATCGCACGATTGTTCTTCCACATCTCGGGTATATCGCACGATTGTTCGTCCACACCTCGGGTATATCGCACGATTGTTCTTCCACACCTCGGGTATATCGCACGATTGTTCTTCCACACTTCGGGTATATCGCACGATTGTTCATCCACACTTCGGGTATATCGCACGATTGTTCGTCCACACCTCGGGTATATCGCACGATTATTCATCCACACCTCGGGTATATCGAACGATTGTTCGTCCACACCTCGGGTATATCGCACGATTGTTCGTCCACACCTCGGGTATGTCGCACGATTGTTCGTCCACACCTCGGGTATATCGCACGATTGTTCGTCCACACCTCGGGTATATCGCACGATTGTTCGTCCACACCTCGGGTATATCGCACGATTGTTTGTCCACACCTCGGGTATATGACCAGCTACGTCACCCCATTGTTCCGTCATAAGGTTGCAGACCACCATATGAAGCAGCTCACGTCGCCCCCTTTATTATGTTGATTGTCTCATTCTCTATCAACAATCCTCATTGTCCAACAAAGCGACATTCTTTTATGACGTCATAAAAGACAATATTCCGAGTGTCAATTCACGAGTCTTCGCGTAATTTCGCTTAATTGTTTCCTGACTCGCGATTTATTACGTCACAAGTGATCGCCGCTGCCGCCCGCTAATTGACGATCACAGAATTCGTGTATTATTTAATAAAGCATTTCGTCATTTTAAGGGTTTGGTCACGCGTGATTGGTCGAAGTAAAACGTCACAAAGGTCGTAGAATATCGACGCGAAATTCATTTTTTGATCAATTTCTGCGAAAAAAGTTTCAAAATCAGCTCTTCGTGGGGGGTCGGGTTATTTTGGGGGGTTAATCCGGTCCCAGGGAAATGGCTTCGAGGGTTTCATAACAACCCGCTACCTGGGGTGCCGGGGGGGTTTCGGGGGCTCAATTTGATGGTGGTTCCACTTTTGCGCCAAGTGTGCGGAAGGTTCGACGAAATATTCGATTTTTATGAGAATTCTCGCTGGTGTGGACTGTGAGGTCATAATAAGGTGACGGGCGTTGAGAATTGTTTACGTCATAAACACTTGACACTTCCGCTTCGGCCGCGAAGATTTAGCGCGACTGTTTCAAACTGAGCGTGGATTCACAACGATTGAACACGAAGCTATAGTGGGTCTCGCATCTCGAGCATGGGTCGTAGTGAAGATTAGCTTGCGTGACAGGCTAGTCGGGTGTGATTGACAGATCGCGCAGAATCGACTCCACCGCGAATTGGCTGCCCCAGCTACCGACTGCTGACTTGCTTCGTTTAATTTAAGAAATATCACAAGAAAAATATGACAAAAAAAACAGGAAAACGTAAAACTTACATTTGTTGGTCAAAAACCAAGTCAATGCAATAAAACAGCAATCAATGAATATATGATGCAAAGAACATGCGAATGTGATGGGAATTCATGAGTACAAAGTTACAATGTATTATCGTTGTTGGTTATAATTCCTTCAAATCGCTACAGAAAGCGGCCTCAGCAGGCAAATCGCGGCCAAAATCTGCCTTTTTCCCACACGCAACCAATCGCTTTATAAAGGCGCGCGAGACATCGATAGTACAGGGTCTTGTGGCGACCGATGAATAGGTTGGTGGGTTGCGGGGTTTCAATAGCTCGATGTCCGGGGGGAATGGTGCAGTTGGTCGATGTAGGCGAGGACAGAATTCAGAACATTTCATGCCGCTTGTAGAATAATGTGGAAAAGCGTGGAAGATTTTGTGAAAATAAGAATGAACTCCAGTAGTTTGGTAGTCGAGCAAGGGATGTAAATGGCGGAAATTACGTAACATAGGGGATGAAAGGTCTGGTTAGATGGAGTCGCGATCGATATGGACTTCCTTTGTCCGGTGACCTTTCTATTGTGGCTGCGAATAGATATTATGACGTCACAATTCGATATTTGGTTCGGTACCTTGGAATGCTGCAAGGGTTGCAAGCATGAAAGAATAATGAGCTGTGTGACGTCATAAACGGAGCTCGTTACGTCACTATGAAGCGGTCATGCATGGTGTATAGTCGTCTACTGTTTCAAATCAAGTCTGCTTTGATGAATGTGTGTCGATTATCGCCGTTTCGCTGTTTAAATGTTATGTTGACGTAATGCACTCAGCGAAATAGAACAGTGATGCTGTCAAACAATATCACTTGTTACGTATGATAATATGCATTATGACGTCACATAGTGGATTGTAATCTGCCGCTATCCATCGCGACTTCACTTCAAACGTTTCGATAAAATTTTTGTTTTACGGACGAGTGCTTTCATACGATGAGATAGCGCTGAACGCGATCGCGCAATCTTTGTCGCATCTTGATAGTCAATCGCGCCGATAACCCACGCGGAGTCTGTTGTGCATAAGGGATGGTCTGTGCGGTTGCGCCTGGGGGCGAGGATGCTGTTTAGATGTTTTGTTCATAATGTGCTTTATTAGGAAGCTATTTAACATGTCGCTTTTATCGATGTTCTTTATTTTGTCATAATTAATTTGAATTCTTATTTGAACAAAATAACGAAAGGTTGGAAGAAATAATAAAAAGTTTTGTTAAAATTCCGAACATTTAAAATTTGGTCAATATTGCTTGGATATTTTGTTGGTTGGGCTTCTTCAATCCATGCTAGGATGACCACACGCCTTTAAGAAGTAGTAATTATGACGTACTTATCGCGTTTGTTGTTTAATCGCGGCAAACTCGATGGAATGATGACGTAGGCAGGACGCGACGTTTGAAAATATTTGTTCGAAAGATCAGAACATTCTAGAACTAATTCGGCCATTATGCCACGTTACGAGCTGATATGTCTGCGTGACGTAATGGCTATGACGTAGTAGTCATGACGTAGTAGTCAAGACGTAGTAGTATTCAGTGATCCTGGATTAAAAACAGTCATTGATAATTCAAACATCATTTTATTCGTGCGAGAACCATCATCTAAAATATTTAACAAATCCGACTTTAGTTCGTGGCATAAAAATGGAAATAAATCAACAAAAACAACATTTTTAAAGATTATTTTTAGTTGACATATTTCACTATGATTATTGTATTGTTACGTCATAAACGAAGCATAGCGACGCGCGAAGCACCGACGCCACCCTGTCACGCACTTCTGGAGGAATTTGGGGCAAGTTTTGAAAAGAACGGAGTAATTGTCAACTTTTTATGAATTTTTAAATAATTTTGGGTTTCCGGGGGGGGGGTAGGGTGGCAGTCCCATCGAAGATTGTTTACTTTTCGAAGCTAAGTTTAATAAAACGGTCGTTTTGGAACTAAAAATAGACATGGGTGATATTGGTTCTTGGGTTTTATCAGAACTAAATATTTTGATTTTGTGAATAAAGTTTAATTTTTTTAAATTTGAAAATAAATTTAAAAACATGCTTTGCGGCGTAATGGGGTTTGTGGGGGGAGGGTGGGAATCGAGGCTGGAATCATCCGCTTTATATGATGAAACCGATTCTACCGGAGTTAATTGATGGTTTGTGTGGCGGGTCAATCTGTGTTGAGATTCTGCCACCTTGGGCACATGAGGGGGGGGGGGTTGTGTGATGCTATCTAGTGTGGGGGGTTCACGTGTGTGTATGGGGGGTATCTAGTGTGGGGGGTTCTCGTGCCCATAGTAGGGTTGCCTATAGGCGAAGATTTTCTGCTACAAACGGTGGATATTGTTATTTATTCATCCAACCCGGTTGTGTATAAGATATCTATGTAATTGCGTCATCATCCAACCCACTCAGCCACGTAAACCTGGGGTTATAGCGGTGTAGCCGTCGTCCGCGCTGTTCAATGGGAATGTTTGTCTTCCATCGCACGGGAAAGCAAATATCCCTTCAACGAAGAGTAAACGTTGGAAACTTTGCGACTCTGTCAACAAATAATCCGACTTTAGTAAGAAGTGTCTCAGGTAGTTGTACAGTTGGTTATAGTTGTGGGTTATAGTGGATGTGAATGAGGTGTATTACCTTCTATGACAGGCGCTACATATGGTATTATACTAATGTTGTGGGATTCGTACCAGTTAGCACAAAAGTTTGATTTTTCTTACAAATTTCAATAGTAGTTTAAAGGACTGAACGTACAAGCTGGTGAGCATAGCCGAGCCTAAGGTTTCATGTGTATTGATAGTGACGTCATATTTAGTTTAGTTTATTCATTTGTTGCCCCAGATTTTAGAAATGGCAAACGAATATAGTCACGATACAGGAACGGGAAAAGACAGCAAAACGAACAGTCGTTAAAACACGTCATTAAAGAAAAAAAATATAATTTAATAAATATAGCGGACGCGGCCGCTAAACCTATTTGATGGGAAATTGGTGTCAAACAACTCGTCCATTATATTTTCTGACCCGTTGCGTCAGCGGTCGAGCTATAAGAGATTCCCATACCCAATTAGTGTGGTCGCTCTTGTAGTATTTACGCATTGTGATTATCCTGTATCTTTAGTCCAAGCATAACATATCACAGACTGATATCAATTTTTGCCGATTTTTTTCTCGTTTAGTCTAAAATTTTATCCCAGTCGTAATTGACGCCCGATTCCAATTTTTGAATCATGCGTTTCTGTTACATTTTGGGTAAAAATTATAAAGTTTCCCTTTTTTGTTCTATAAAATACGAAAAAGAAATTTGAAATGAATCAACACGCGGCCCAAGATCTGGTGATATATTTATCCTGGCACACATTCCTTCGATTGAAACCAACTTATATGGCGTGTGACGTATAACAGCCATTTAAACAAATATGTCGATTGTTAGAACTTGGAAATTGTGGATTAACCTTCCGAACATCGTACGTACCAGTTATATTTGTCATTTGCGATCGCGTCCGTTTTCATCCGACGTTGTACGATTGTTTGCAGTTTTCCCGATTCGTTGTTATAATTGTAGTGTTTAAGACACATTAGTTAATACGTCCTTTATTATAAATGTGTCGAGATGGAAAGTGACGAGAGAGATGCCTCGGGGTTATATAGCCGGCATATCATAGAGGTCTTAAATAACACTACAATAATTAACATACGGACCATTCGATTTTCCAACCTTCATCGCATTCGTATAATTCCTAACTACTGGAGTCAAAACACGGCAGTGGATATTCAGGGTATAACCGAGAAAAAATGACGTGGCTGTTAAACCTAATTAAGTAAATTTAAAAATGCATTTCTTTATTCGAAGCAACGAACAATTGTGTCGAGATAAGTATTCTTTTCAGAAAGTGATTTTTGAATTTAATTTTCCCTCCATTTGAGCAAATCCAAGTAATTGATTCAATTAATGTCGTTGCGAAGTGATGTTTGTGTGAAATCAGCTGCAAATTTCAAGCGAGGCAGGGGAACGGGTGGCACGTTTTTAGTCGGAAATCTCACTTTGTGTCCAAATAATTGGGATTGTTACGTATATCACGTGCTACCCACTCGCAAATTAGAGAAGTGGAGACACGTGCCGGTCATTGCGCACTCAAGTGGTGGTTGTTGTTAATTCAGGTGCTTTTGTTGTGTGGTCGGGTGGGCGGTGTTGTTATATGTGTGATAACCTCATGCTCACAGTCGAGTTGCTGGAGCTATTACAGTGTGTGGATGGTTGGTTCATTTATATCCTCGTGGGTGGGAAGCCAGGCTTTATCCACGGGTATCGTAGGACACCTCATGCTCACAGTCCAGTTGCTGGAGCTATTACAGTGTGTGGATGGTTGGTTCATTTATATCCTCGTGGGTGGGAAGCCAGGCTTTATCCACGGGTATCGTAAGACACCTCATGCTCACAGTCGAGTTGCTGGAGCTATTACAGTGTGTGGATGGTTGGTTCATTTATATCCTCGTGGGTGGGAAGCCAGGCTTTATCCACGGGTATCGTAAGACACCTCATGCCCATAGTCCAGTTGCTGGAGCTATTACAGTGTGTGGATGGTTGGTTCATTTATATCCTCGTGGATGGGAAGCCAGGCTTTATCCACGGGTATCGTAAACACCTCATGCCCACAGTCGAGTTGCTGGAGTTATTACAGTGTGTGGATGGTTGGTTCATTTATATCCTCGTGGGTGGGAAGCCAGGCTTTATCCACGGGTATCGTAAGACACCTCATGCCCATAGTCCAGTTGCTGGAGCTATTACAGTGTGTGGATGGTTGGTTCATTTATATCCTCATATATGGGAAGCCAGGCTTTATCCACGGGTATCGTAAGACACCCCATGCCCACAGTCGAGTTGCTGGAGCTATTACAGTGTGTGGATGGTTGGTTCATTTATATCCTCGTGGGTGGGAAGCCAGGCTTTATCCACGGGTATCGTAAGACACCTCATGCTCACAGTCGAGTTGCTGGAGCTATTACAGCGTGTGAATAATCAAGGACGAAATATTAGATACCACTAAGTTGGAGCAATATAAAGTTTGTTTGACCAGTAATACACCTCATGCCCAGAGTAGATATAAGACTAGTTTATAACTTTACTTACTATACGACACTCCATTGATGTACGCGCGATATTTCGTTGGAATGCAAACCGAAATGAAAGAATATCCAAAAATTGCGAGTTTGTGCGGTTTGTTTGATCTTTGTATCGAAATGTCGCTCAAATTGATTTCTTTCGCATTTTTGTGGTTTGGGGTTGAACACATTCCCCCACGCGGTGGCGCAACGCGTGACTCCAATATGACATCATGAATGCAACCAGTTACCAATTATTACATCACAGAGCAAATAGCGAATTGTCTGAAATACAATTGTGACGTCATACTTGGATTTAACTCACGGATTACAAAGAAAATGAAAGCTTCGACCATTGTCACCTTTATTGTGACGTGTGTACTAGGGTGAGTAGACCGACTGTGACGTAATAATCATCCACAAAGACCTTTGTTGCTTTGACAACTTCTCGTCGATTGGTTCATTTGATGGATCGGGCGGGAGTCGAAAGATTATGGGTTCGAAACCCACCACCACCTGGTCGGTTGTGTACTTGGGCAAGGCACTTTACGGACATTGCCTGAACCCAGTGAACTAATGGGTTCGACCAAATCATACACAACACACTGCAATAGTTCTGTTGATACTTGTTTTTTGCAAAATTGTGCGTTTAACGCAAGTTGGTGGTCTTAGAACGAAACCCTACGTGAAATGTTGGACAATGTTCCACTTCGGGTTGCATCCGTACTATGTGGATGATTATTTGTCCGGCCCGGTTAGTCTAGCGGTTAAGTGCGTCGCCTTTTAATCGAAAGGTTGTAGGTGCGAAACTGGTCGTTAGCTAGTCGGTTGTGTCCTTGGGCAAGGCACTTTACGGACATTGCCTGGACCCAGCGGATTAATGGGTTCTACCAAATTGAAGAAACGTGTCTATCATATACAACACACTGCAATAGCTCTGGTAACCCGACGGTGAGCGCGAGGTGATCTGACGATTGCCCGTGTGTTAATACCCTTGATTTTCCCATTCACGGGGTTAAACATGAATATCCTATCCTATTCTATTATGATCGTGCGGCGGAATTATTAACGCGACTGGTTAAAACACCGACTTACATACGATAAAAACGGTCTTAGCAACGAACACGTCATGGGAAATCGATCCCGGAAAATGGTGTTTCTATGTTCGGATGCGAGGTAGTATACATGTATATGCTCCACGGCGAATTGTGAGACGATTTGTCATCAAATCACCTTCGAAGTAATAAAAGTGTTGGACCGAAACATATAAGCGGCCATGCGACCATAAGAGTAAATAATTCCACTTTCTCTATTGTTGACCTAATTATGAAAGTAAAAACTTCTAGAAATTTCCGACAACTGAGGATATACACTATGTTTCGCTATTTGGCAAAACTCTGTTTTATTAAACCGTCCAATACCCCAAGTATATAACATTGCTGTCAAAACAATGAATAATAATCACCCAATGACGCCATATAACACACGGATCCAACTATATTCGGTGGGCTGCATGGCCTAACATACCAGCAGGAGAAAATGCTTTAAAATAATTCCTTCACGCTTAAAGGGCCAGTTCTGCTGTATAAACTGTTATTGTTCCGATATAACAAACTAGATTCTATGGTTGTGGTTGGAAGGGTTGAATGCCAGAGATGCGATCTATGATTGACCGATTTTAAACGCGGCGAAAACGCGTTTTAAAGAAACAGCGACAAATTTGCGGGTTAAGCACAATTTAAGCATAATCAAATGTCTGCGACTTGTAATAACTCGGGAATTAGTTAAATCGGATCGTTGTATGTTTACGGGAAGGTGAAACATGAACTAAGAACCGTGGTTAAGGTGAGCTCGAGGACCTAGATGTAATCCGATCTATAAATCATCAACCTCGGGTAATCCGAGAGGTTTCACTAATCGGCGCCTCTCGTCGACCACACAGGCTTAAAGAGTTATTTTGTGTCTGATCTGCACGAAAATACTCACTCGCTGTAATATCGCTCCTTGTATGAACCCATGCACTCGTGGTGGCATTCTACCACATGAAACCTTATTTACTCGGCAGATATAAAACGAGGTATTTTCAGCCACGAAAATATGAAAAGACTTCTTCTAACACCGCACACACACGCACGCATACGCCCACACACAATAAGTAAACACCTGCGCGCACGCGTCTATGTGTGCGTGTGTATGCGCGTGTGTGCATGCTTGTCATAACCAAAACAAGCAGTGACGTCACAATGCATACATATGAAATATTCATTATGACGTGTCGGTGATTGTACGTCTGCACAGCCAGACGCGCGTGACCACCGATGTCAAGATTGCCCTGTCATGCAGGGTTAAGGTGACTCATCTAAAACTCCGTGCGGTTGGAATACGGTGTCCGAGTGGTAACGCATCGAACTGACAGCCCGATGGTTGGGGTTCGATACCAGTCGCTCATATTTGCTTCGCAATGTATTTACAACGTTGTCTCCGTTTTAACCTGTCTATCATACACAACACACAGCAATAGCTCCGGTAACCCCACAATGGGCGCGAGGTGATCTGACGATTGTCCGTGTGTTAACCCCCTTGGTTTTCATATTCACTAGAATAAACATGAATATCTTAAAACCCTAAATAAAAAAAAAGGAAAATATAAAAACGCGCCAAATTTAAATAATATTGATGACAAAACTAACGTTTACGCATGACTAACCACATGACGTCAGCAGGAGTCTAGGCTCCCCGGATTTCTTTCCATCTCTCCGTCCAACCCCCCGCGAGCCGGTCATCAACACTAACACAGTATGTGGGAACGTACCAGGGCTCAACAACCGGCAAGCTCGACTGTGCACACAGGATCCTCATGCGGTTGCGTCTGCTATACAGGTGAGTGGGTGGGGAAACTGGGGCGGGGGTAAGTCGGAAGGTTGGCGGTTCCAACCACATTGCCTGCATGTGGGTGGGTGGGGAAACTGGGGCTGGGATAAGTCGGAAGGTTGGCGGTTCCAACCACATTGCCTGCATGTGGGTGGGTGGGGAAACTGGGGCGGGGGTAAGTCGGAAGGTTGACGGTTCCAACCACATTGCCTGCATGTGGGTGGGTGGGGTAACCGGGGCGGGGATAAGTCGGAAGGTTGATGGTTCCAACCACATTGCCTGCACTTTCTGTTCCCACCTCAGAAAGCTCAAACACACATTGTCTGATAGCTCCAGCAACGCGCATACCTCAACATTCAGTGGTATATTACTTACGGTTTTAAATAAATTGATGAATGCTTCACTCCATATACTTTAACGCTCAGTTGTTTTGCCTTTTCACCGTGAAAACGCGTCAACATCAATTCGTTTCGCGAGGCTTTTCTCAACTTTTCTCTCTCAAAGCCTTAACTTCTGCCAGCTTTATAACATTATGTCACGTTCCTTTACTACTTGGATAAAATAAAATATCGGATCAAATCCTACATATTTCAATGCACCGGGTTAAATAGCAGAAAAATTAACCAAAATCATTTTCGGTAAAATTGCGGTTTGTTTTCACTTTAATTGTGTAAAAGAATCGACTGAATTGGATAATTATATGTTCTTCCTTGTATTTATACGTTTAATCCCATATTTATACGTTTAGTCGCGTATTTATACGTTTAGTCGCGTATTTATACGTTTAGTCGCGTATTTATACGTTTAGTCGCGTATTTATACGTTTAGACGCGTATTTAGACGTGTAGACGCACCTCAAGTTTTTTTCATATCAGCTGTTAATTTCAGAATTCTTATCTGCAGCAAAAATATGCAAAGTAATCCGGCTATATCGTCTGCACCGGTTAGTTTGACTGGGCGTACTATAGGGGAAACCCCTTAAGAGATTTAAGTAGTTATTATTTAAAAGTTCTGTTCGACTTAGTTTAAATAGGTGTTTTACATAGTTAGTATAATAAGAAAAGTCGTTTTATGAAAGGATAATTATGTTAATGGTAATATCCAAGGGGGTTATCACACGGGCAATCATCAGATCACCTCGCGCCCACCGTCGGGTTACCGGAGCTAATGCAGTGTGTTGTGTATGTTTCACACGTTTCTTTAATTTAGAAGAAACCAATAATCCACTGGGTTCAGGTAATGTCCGTTAGGTTCCTTGCCCAAGAACACCGACTAGCTAGCGACCAGTTTCGAACCTGCAACCTTTTGTTTTGCCATTTTCTTGTTTTAATTTTATTTATTCACACGCACCATTGCATAGATGTGTATAAGACAACACGATCATAGATATTTAACCATAGAAATAAAAACCCAATATAATATCTTTATGGATACGAGACAACTTGATTGTCAGCTGTCGGTCACGCTTGAGTTAATTCGCATTGTTCGACGTCATAATATTGAATGTCGTCGAATGACAAACCCGTTCAGAGCAAAACTGTAAATGTCAAAACAAATGTTAGATTTGAAATAAACATGAACAAAACGTGTTTGACCTACTTATGTGGCATATTAATACCAAGAATACGATTCCCGCTGTAACATACAATTAGTTTATTCTTTGTTTCCACGATAAAAACACAAAGCAGGACATTTGATAATAAACAGCAAAACGACAGTCGTTAAAACACGTCTAAAAACCAATCAATTATTTACTTTCGATATATTTAGACGTGGCCGCTAAACCTAACATAAATAATAAACAAAACTGGAAAATAAGTGTTAGAATCAAAATTACTATCTTAATTCATGCACACACGTATAATTCACGTCATAAAACCCCCAGAAAAATCCTTCGACTTTCTTTTCGTGACTTAACAATATGCATTATTTGACGTCATAGCGTTTACACTTAGGTGATTAAACATATTTATGACGTCATTTCCGCAGGGTATGCAGTTAGCGATTCACGAATGCAAGAGACAATTCAAGAACAATAGATGGAACTGTAGCGCGTTGGAGACGAAGAATAAGATCCCACACACCAGCTCGTTTTTGCAGCGGGGTAAGTGTGGGGGGGGTGGCTTGTATAACATTTACCTTTCACCGAGTTGCTGGAGTTACTACAATGTGTGGATAATCAGACATGACTATCAATGTGTACTACTCATTGGATACCATTGGGTTGGAGCAATCAGTATACACTTCATTCTCACAGTCGAGTTGCTGGAGCTATTACAGTGTGTGAATAATCAGAAGTGACATTAAATTTGCTCAGGTGCACAGTGATACACCTCAACTCTTATACTAATACACATGCCGACATACGTTAATATTAACATCGGTATTCCACACCACAGGATACAAGGAAACTGCGTTTTCGTACGCAATCGCGTCAGCTGGGGTAACTCACCAGGTGGCGCTAGCGTGCAGTCTTGGAAAGATCGATGCGTGTCCATGCAAAGTGCCCAAGGCGCAACTGAGCGCTGGAGAACGACGAGAACTGATTGTGAGTTTACCTGCACCTCATGCCCACAGTCGATAACTCTATTTCAATCTTTTTTATCCTTAGAAAAAATTTCGTAAAAATCGCGACGCAGTCCAGGAGTTGACGCAGTTTCATTCGGGAGGTTGTGACCATGATATCAACTACGGGATGATGTTCTCGTCCAGGTTCCTTGATTCACGGGAATCTGCTCACGACTTCATGGCGTCAACCAGGCTGCATAACAACCGAGCTGGAAGAGTGGTGAGTGACTTGACTGTGGGCATGCGGTGTATTACTGTGCTCGACTGTGAGCATGAGGTGTATTACTGTGCTCGACTGTGGGCATGAGGTGTATTACTGTGCTCGACTGTGAGCATGAGGTGTATTACTGTGCTCGACTGTGGGCATGAGGTGTATTACTGTGCTCGACTGTGTGCATGAGGAGTATTATTGTGCTCGACTGTGGGCATGAGGTGTATTACTGTGCTCGACTGTGGGCATGAGGTGTATTACTGTGCTCGACTGTGTGCATGAGATGTATTACTGTGCTCGACTGTGGGCATGAGTTGTATTACTGGGTGACCAGTCAACTGAACCCCTTACAACTAAACCCCTTACAACTGAGCCCCTACAACTGAACCCCTTTACAATTGAACCCCTTTAAACAGAACCATTTTAACTGAAAAGGGGGTTCAGTTGTAAAGAGGCTCAATTGAAATGGGTTCAGTTGTAAAGGGTTTCAGTTTAAAGGGGTTCAGTTAAAAGGAGTTCAGTTGTAAGGGGCTTAATTGTAGGGGTTCAGTTGTAAAGGGTTCAGTTGTAAGTGTTCAGTTGTAAGGGGTTCAGTTTTAAGGGGTTCAGTTGTCATGGAACCGTATTACTGTGCTTGACTGTGGGCATGAGATATATTACTGTGCTCGACTGTGTGCATCAGGTGTATTACTGTGCTCGACTGTGGGCATGAGGTGTATTGCTGTTCTCGACTGTGGGCATCAGGTGTATTACTGTGCTCGACTGTGGGCATCAGGTGTATTACTGTACTTGACTGCGGGCATGAGGTGTATTACTGTGCTCGACTGCAGGTATGGGGTGTATTACTGTGCCCGACTGTGGGCATGAGGTGTATTACTGTGCTCGACTGTGAGCATGAGGTGTATTACTATGCTCGACTGTGGGCATGAGATGTATTACTGTGCTCAACTGTGGACATGAGGTGTATTACTGTGCTCGACTGCTGGTATGGGGTGTATTACTGTGCCCGACTGTTAGCATGAGGTGTATTACCTG